>JAVCKV010465568.1:0-107057 GCA_032274145.1 Herpochondria borealis | reverse complement strand
GTCCGCTTCACATAATTGGTTCTCAATTCTTTAGACATAACATTACTTTTTGTGTAACGCTATGTTAGGACGGGACATTATGGCAAAATAAGAAGCGTCGCTCAAAATGACGTCTTCCTTTTTTTAGTGCAAAACGAAGAAATGAGTAATATCTTTAGTTATACTGCTTGAGTTTGATAATGCCGTATAAGATTTAGGAATTATTCGAGGAGAGTAGAGGTATAAGAGCACCTTTTACCTGACCCTAGAAAAACTAGCGCATTCTACAACAATAGGGTTAATTTGGTCTTAACCCAAAGTTCTCGATGCTTTAGCTTCGTTTTTTTCGACTTTTTAAATGCAACTCGAAGCTAAAGCATCGAGAACCGAGAATCCAATAAAGACAAGATTAGATAATACCGATTACTATTTCAGATGTCGGTTATTACATAACTAACTTGCAATAACGGGTGTTTGTTGCACAAGCCTTTCCTCTTATCTCGGCATTACACCATTATTATTGGTAACAAACAAAAACAGAAATAGTATAAGAAGTTCTTAAATGCTCCATATTAAGACATAGAGGTTCTATTTTTTAAAATGTAAGACTGTATTCTAAACATAAGGCTTTGAATGGCAATTTATCAGAACCCTGAATTTTAAGCGGACACCACTACCTATTAAATATTACTATTTTCAATCTAATTACTTCACACATTCTTACCATTAGAAAGGGCATAGAACATCAAAGATTTGAATGCGAAAATCTTAAAACAAAAAAAGCAGCTCGATTTCTCAAGCTACTTTCTATATTCTTCAATATAAATTTTCCTTAATCCGCAGATGCAGATTTAAAAATTCTATCCCAATTTATTCCATTAGTAATACTACCTTCTTTTGTAGAGAACCAAATGAATAGTGGTTTACCTACTACGTGATCATGTGGTACGAAACCCCAAGCCCTACTGTCTTCAGAGTTATGTCTGTTGTCTCCCATTGCCCAGTAGTAGTTTTGTTTAACAGTGTACTTTTTAGTGGGTACACCATTAATTTGATATTGACTTCCTTTTTTGGTTACGGTATTACCTTCATAGATCTTGATTAATCTACCATATAATGCCATGTTTTTAGGAGTCATTGCTATCTCATCACCTACTTTTGGGATATATATAGGACCATAATCATCAACTGTCCAGCCAGGAAATAGAGCATCGTTATTTGGGAAAATCCTATTTTCGTCAGGTTTTTGTTTTATCCTATTTATAGTTGCCTCAGGATAAATATCTTGCAATGCTTCCAGTTGTTTATCATCAAGAAATAATTGATCGTAGTTTTTTCTACCATCTCGAAGATCGTTATCCAACATCTTGTACCATGGGTAAGTTGATAGACCTGAATCTCCAAAATCGATACCAAGTTTATCCAACTTAGAGATATTAATATTCGAATTTTCTTTCAAAGAAACATCATAGGCGAACTGTCTATGTTTTGGTGTTTTTTCAGGTACACCGTTAATATGAATTCTTCCATCAATAACCTCTAATGAATCCCCCGCTATACCAACAGCTCTTTTTATATAGTGATCTTTTTTATCGATTGGTCTTGTGATTAATTCCCCATTTGTATCGATATTTTGTCTCTTTACCTGACTGGCTGTCCATGATCTCTGAGGTGTAAGGTAAATGCTGTCACCTACTGGCCAGTTGAAAACAAAAGGTTTTCCTCGCTGAATATCCTCTATAGCTGGAAGTCTATAATACGGCAAACTTGGTTTCTTTAAGTAAGATTCACCTCCAATTAAAGGTAATCTATTATGGAGTAGAGGAAACATCGCTACGGTCATCGGAGTTCTAATTCCATAATGAGCCTTTGAAACAAATAAGAAATCACCGACATTCAGTGAGCCTTCCATGGATGGGGTAGGGATTACGTATGCTTCGATTAAAAACATTCTAATAAAAGAGGCTGCAAAAACCGCAAAAACCACAGATTCTATCCATTCTCTTCCTCCACCTTTTTTGTACGGGTTGTCCTCGTGTAATTTTTTTAGTGAATACTTGTCACCTGACTTTTCCGCTGCTGCAATTTGTGCTGCGTAGTCATGTTCCATTTCTAAAATTGGACCAACATATTTATCTTGTGAGTCAGTAGCAATTTTTGCAAATATTGCTGGAGCATAGACAACGGCTGCGGCTGTATGCTTAAACCCTAGTTTATTAAACGATCGCACAAGATCAACGGCCATTCCTGTGAAAATGAAGATGTTCACAATCGGAACTAGCAACAATAAAGCATAAGTAGGTTTTCTACCAATGAGTTTCGCCCACTCTATGAAGTTTACACCTGGTATTAACCCTTTTATAGCGGGTACACCTGCTTTCGGGAATAGCATGTATAGACTGATACTGAGTAGTATGTATGATACGAGTAAAAATATAAGTATTGACACGTTTTTATTATTTTAGATTGATTCACTTTGCTACGAAACAACAAAGATAAGTTCACAATTGGCTTGTCAAAAAGAATTGCAGATTAAACCTATTATCCTTATTTCCAAAGCTTATAGTTTCAGATTATAATCTCTTCAAGTTTATGATTTTAAGAAGTTCTTCTCTATAGTTTTTTCCAATAGGTAAGTGCTTAGTGCTTCCTTTTTCTGTTACCTCAAGCATGTTGCCAACCACAGCATTTATCTTATTTATATTTACAATGTAAGATCTATGGACCCTCTTGAAGATTGTTTCAGGAAGTTTCTTTTCTAGACTTTTCATTGTTTGTAATGTAATTACTCGACCGGCTTCTTGTCTGATGATTACATAATCCTTTAGCCCTTCTATGTATATAATATCACTGAAATCAACTTTGATCAATTTCTTGTCGGCTTTTACAAATATAAAGTCACCCTCCATTTCGACTACTCCTGAGTTGTTTCCTGAAGTATCTCCAAGTTTCTCAGAAACCTTATTCACTGCTTTCATGAATCTATCCAATGAGATAGGCTTAAGTAAGTAGTCAGCTGCATCAAGTTCAAATCCTTCAACAGCGTATTCCGGGTATGCTGTTGTGAATATTACTGCTGGTGGATTCTTAAGAGATTTTAAAAACTCTACACCAGTAATTTGTGGCATCTGAATATCTAAGAACATGAGATCTACATCATGATTCTTTAGAGCCTCATTTGCTTCCAGCGCGTTTTCACATCTTTGTACTAATTCTACATTAGGCATCTGCTCTATGTATGTTTCTAATACATCCAATGCTAGAGGTTCGTCATCTACGATTATTGCTTTTATCATCTATGTTCGTTTTATTTATCTAAATTAATACAAAGTTTCACAGTATAGGTGTTCGGGTCTTCATCAATATTCAATTCGTGCAAATTTGGGTATAGTAAGTCAAGTCTTCTTCTAACATTTACCAAACCTATTCCCCCACTTTTTTTACCACTAGGGGCAGGCATACTTGCCGTTTTACTGTTTTCTATGGTAATGTTAACCTCTTGTTTTTCTATTTCAAGAAGTATGTTTACATATCCAGCTGTCAGTTGATTGCTTATTCCATGCTTAAAGCTATTCTCAACAAAAGGGATAAACATCAAAGGTGCTATTTTCTGATTACTTACTTCGCCATCCATTATAAAGTTAATATCCATTTTCTTGCCCTGTCTTATCTTTTCTAGTTCAAGGTAGTTCTTCAGATAGTTTATTTCTTTTGAAAGTGATACCTCTCGTTCGTTGCATTCATAGAGCATGTACCTCATCATTTCCGATAATTTTAATACGATCTCAGGGGCTTGATCTGACTTTTTTAAGGTCAGTGCATAGAGCGAATTGAGTGTATTAAATAAGAAATGAGGATTGATTTGGGATTTTAGAAATTTTAACTCAGACTGTAATGTTTGACTTTGTAGTTCCTTTTTCTCCCTTTGACTTGCCAGCCAATCATTCATTATGCTATACATGGTCGAAAGAATGCCTATAAAAAGCGTAGACACAAAGAAATGAAACCTATGTTGAAGTAAATATCCTTTGAAGTCTCCAAAATCTGAAGATACTAGCAATAGGCACAATGTTTTAATCGGTGTGATCAATAATGCCGTTATAGCTAGGCTCAATAAGTGATGCAGTAAATTTCTTTTTGATAAATAATTGGGAAAAAGAAAGTAAATATTAATATAAACCATCATTGCAAAGAATGCGACGTTGATAAGTTCTCGAACCATAATAATTCCTAAACTGCCTCTAGTGTCTAGAACTACGAGTATAACATATAAACTTGCCCAAAAGAAGATATGATAGGATATGTCTTTTTTGAGTGTTGATTCCCAAAACGACTTACTAAATATGGTCCATATGCTACTTAATTGTAATGACATGTGATGGCAAGATAATATGCTTTTGCGATATGTACACTTTCAACTAGACCAAAGGTTGTTAAAGTATGATAAACCTTGACCTCTTATTGATTAATCGACTAAAATTAGATTACTTCAGGCGTGTCGTTGTTCTTAATTGCGGTTCGAGTAGCAGCAATCGTACCTAGAACAGGAGCGAAAAACAGACCAACTATAGGCAGAATTAGTATTAGTAAAAATGCAGATCCATTTCCTACAGCTTGCCATCTATGTTGTTTTATATATCGAACACTTTGAGACACATTAGTACGCCGTTCTAGGAAGTAGTCAAAATTAGCAAATCCAACAAAGTAGGCTTGAACCAAAAAGATAATTGGAGTAATAAATACAGTTATAAGAGGAATCAGACCAAGTAATAATAAAAATAATGTGATCAAGATCTCTCGCGTAATATTTCTACTAGCTATTCGCAGTCCTCTGACCATTTCATAGCTAATTTGTTTTATACTAAACTTAGAATTTTCATTTTGCCCCGTAATAATAGTCTCTACCTTGGCAGATAGTGGGCCCATAAATGGAGCAATAAGAACTAAAAGTATATACTTAAATAATAAAAATCCAATCACTAATATCAATCCGCCTGATACGTACTCTAAAAACGTTTTTATATACTCTGCACCCCATTCCCAAGGATAGAAGCTTGATAATAGTTCACTTATATTGTCAGATATTCCATAGGAGGTGCCAATAATCAGTGCTCCTATGGCAAGACTTATGAGTCCTGAAATGATTAAATGCTTATACAGTTTATGTTTAATTACAAAATTAAGAGCCCCAAAGTATGAAGTAAATCCTGCTATGAAATCTTGAATCATAGTTGTTAGTTTTTCTAAGGCCGAATATCAAAAATTGTAACAATATTGAATAAAATAATAGACAGTCCTACCAAATTATGGGATAAATGACAGCCAAATGTGTCGATGACAGACAATGAAGATAACACTGTCTGATAAATCATGTCTTACAAACGACTAAGAATAGTCTAATAATACAGCAATAATTATAACTTTGCTCCGCTTGTAAACAATATGAACACACCTATGAAAAAAGAATGGAAGGCCTTATGGGAAAATAAGGCTTATCTATCTACTTGGATTTTACTACTTTTTTTAGTTTTAGTCACGCTAAAACTGATTTGTATATTCTTAGCTTTTAATGAAAATAGAACTTCGGGAGTACAGCTTAATGACTTCGTTTTAGAGTATCTTCCAGTTGCGGATGTAAGTACACCCCTTTTTGCTATAACGTGGATTTGTATTTTAGCTTCTCTTCCTGTTGCGCTGCGTACACCAAAGAAGAGTATGATCGTTTTTATTTCAATCTTGGTTATGGCAATTACAAGAAGTCTTACGTTATATTTTGTCCCTTTGCAGCCCCCAATTGATATTATACCGTTAAGGGACACTTTTCTAGAGGGATCTTTTTATGATAATAAAGTAATGGTTCGTGATCTTTTCTTCTCAGGACATACAGCGAATTTAGCGCTGTTGTTTTTCTTGATAGATATAAAATGGTTCAAGGTCGTTTTAGGAGTTTGTACTTGTATTGTAGCTTATTTATTACTCAAGCAACATGTACATTATACAATAGATGTAATTGCAGCACCATTTTTTGCTTATGCAGCATATAGGATTGCTGTGTTTCTATCTCTGAAGATATTGTCTTTTGTGTTAAAAACGAACGAGAAAACAGTTGTGAATACTGAGTCAGCTATAGTCTAATATTCTTCTTCATTCAATCATAAGTCCAATAATTGGATGTGGTTTTGTATGATAAAATTTTACTCCTAGATTTAACTTCTACTAAAAAAGTAATAGTCTACATTGATAATTATGAATGAGAATTGGATTACTTGTGATCAGCTATTTTAGAAATTTTATTTTTCTTCATTGATAACTTCTTTTAACGAAGTGTTTTTGATAAATAATTTCAGTTTACTTGAGTCTAACTTTTTATCAGTTCTTACGCCACTGCAAAGATCAACTCCATAAGGCCTTACTTTTTGGATGGCTGAATATGCATTGTTGCTGTTAAGGCCACCTGCAAGAAAGACAGGGGTGTCCACAGACTCTACTATTTGTCTGCTGATCTCCCAATTATGAACTTTTCCAGTTCCGCCCAGCGTCTTAATTTCGGCATTTGGGTTGCCACTGTCTAATAAAATAAAGTCAACGTGTTTAGCAATGCTCACAGCGTCGGCAATAGTTGATTCATCTGAGACATGCAGCACTTGGATTAATTTTATCCCGGGTAATGCATCTCTAATTTCTTTATAGGATCCTTCTTTCAGTTTATCTACTATTTGGATAGATTTCGTATTGACTTTTCGATGGTGAGCTATGATTTTTTCATGTGAAGTTTCACTCGTAAGTAGCCAAGTGTCAATATGAGTAGGAACGGAATTCGAAATAACAGCAATTTGTTCATTTGTTATTATGCCTGGGCCACTTGGCATAGGACCAACTAATCCAAGAATGTTTGCACCAGCATCTATGGCCATTTTTGCTTCTTGGATAGATGATATACAGCATATTTTGACTTTGATCATAGGTTTCATTAATAGTTGTTAAAGATAGAAGTATATTTTTAGTTATAAAATGAGAAATACTTATAACAACTTGTTAAAGCTTCTCCTCATTATGCATTTTTGGCAAAACTTGCATCTATTTATAAAATGGATATTATGAAAAGGATTGCAGTTTTGATGTTGTTGGTGATTTTCGCAATGAGTTGTTCTGACACTGGCAGAAATACTGAAGCTTTGCGTAGCTCGAATAAAAGTAAGATTTATGGAAATGACGAGGCTCTAGAATATGATAGCGAACTAGAAATAGAACCTCCAAGAACAGCCCAGCCACCAGAACTTTTGCAAAAGCCGAATGCTGTAGAAAAGAAGCAATCCAAAATCATCAAAGATGGAGTAATTACCTTAGAAGTAGATAGTTTGGAAATAGCAAAACAAAGTATCGATTCTATTGTACGTGCAACAAATGCATACTTCGAAAATGAAATCTATAATGGGGGTGTAAACCAACATCGGTATACCCTGAAAATTAGAATCCCTAATTCTGAGTTTGAGACATTCATATCATCACTCGAAAGTGGTGGCGGTAAGATGGTAAGTAAATCTATCAATGCACGTGATGTGACAGGAGAATACATAGATCTAGAAATAAGGCTCAAAAACAATCAAGCTTATCTTGTCCAGTATAGAGCTTTACTTAATAGAGCAAAGAGTATAAAAGACATATTAGAGATAGAAGAAAAGGCGAGGCGAATAGAGTCAGAAATTGATTCACAGTTAGGCAGGATGAAATACATCAATGATCAAGTACGATATAGTACATTGACTTTAAATTTGTATCAAAAACGGATTTATAGAAATGAATATAAAGCACCTACATTTCTGTCGAGGGTCTGGAATTCAAGTATATATGGCTTTGTTATGGTACAAGAGGTTTTATTATGGGGTATTGCTCTTTGGCCATTTATGGTATTGTTAGGCCTTGCTTACGTAGGGAGACGATTGTATATGGGGAGAAGAAAAAAAGAAATTCATTAAGTAGTTGAAAGCTAGTTCTATTGTCAGCACTAGAACTCAATTCAGGGGATTAGCAATTTTAAGAGTGTATTGATTTTAGCAATAAGAAGATTTGCTGGAAAATACAATAGTATTTGATGTCAATAGTTATAGTGAAATCCGACTTTCAGGGTTGTCATAGTAGGCATCAAACCTCCGTTGAAAAACAGTAGCTACTCTTTCGTACATCTGATCAAACTTCTCAGTGCCAAGGAAACCATACAGCCCATTACGGTATATATAATAATTTGGAAATGGGTTTGGTATTATCTGGGTTCTAATCTTAATCTGCCATTGTTGGTCGAATTGTTTGAGGAGCTTGATTGGTGATCTATTATGGTGTTTAATATCAGGATTAAGCCTGAATTGATCATCAATGAAGTAAGTTTTGTTTATTCCAGATTCGAAATTAGATACAAGACTGTCAGGCATATAGAGGACGGGGGAAAAAGTGTAGAGTTCGTTAAAAGCAATAATGATAGCCTCCATTTCTACTTGCCGTTCTGCATATAGATTAAGGAGTCTTTGTTTTCTTCTTTGCCTTTGTGACTTTCCTCTCGCTTTTCTGTGAGCGTACTTTAGTATTCTTTCTTTGTCTTGATAAGTTGGGACGATTACGATTAACGTATCGTTTTTTAATCTATTGATAATTGATTCTGCCTCTGGTTGCAGAGTTGGAGCATAGGTGTGGTATTTTACGTATACGCAGCTTTGTATAATTAGTATGAGGAAGCATAAAACAATAACTCCTCGAGTATTTATTTTTTTTAATTCCAAATTTGATTTGCTTTAATTAGCCTAGCATTAAGAATAAATATAGCTTCTGAAATATATGTTCTATATTTTAGATCAATGTTGTTATTGTATTCTTTAGATTCTAATAATTGATTCCTTTTTAACGTCGATTCATACGGGAAAGGTTGGTTAGGGTATTTATTAAACTTATCATAAATGAACATCTGATCAAAATCCCTAAAGCTTTTTAGGACAAAGTAGTTTGATGATGTGTCAATAGAATGACTAGTAAGAAGGGTTCCGTCAGGTCCTAAAATGTTGTTTTTATCATTATTTTCGAAAAACGCAACTAAAGAAGAGTCAGGAATGAAGACATAATCAGAATATGTGTACAGTTTTGACATCGCTAAAATTAAATTCTCTCTTGTGAAATTCAGTTCTTTTAATGCCTCTGCATATTTTGCAGGATTCGATTTCCTTAATAGGTTTAGTTTATGTTTTTCGCTTGGAATTGAAACAACTAAAGTCCCATTCTTAAGCTGAGTTAATTGTTTTTTAGCATTCTCTTCATTATAATCAGATTTCTCAAAATCATAGAATCCTCTATTGGCTCGCATGAAACATGATGAAATCAATAAAGAAGTTATTAATAAAATCATTTGGTTTTTGAATCTCATAATCTAATTTCAGTTAACAAATAGTTAAACAAGTATACACAAAAATCTAGTATCTAAGTATTCGTTATTTTTGACTTAACGTTTCACAAGACAAAGTGATGATTTACTATATTTATTATCATAGCTTTGTTTTATGTAAAGTTTTTTCATTTTTGTGCTAGCATTGTTACAAATACTCAATTAAAAACAAAAAATCATGCAAGAATCGGTTGATATCGAAGCATTAAACCAACAGATATATCAAGACAGTGAGTTCATTGATCAGATCAGAACTGAAACAGCTAAGGTCATCGTGGGTCAAGACTATATGATTGGTAGACTATTGCTTGGTCTATTGGCAAAAGGGCACGTGCTTTTAGAAGGTCTTCCAGGATTGGCAAAGACATTGTCTATCAAGACTCTTTCGTCGGCAGTAGATGCGGGTTTTCAAAGGATACAATTTACGCCTGATTTATTGCCAGCGGATATCATTGGTACTATGATATATAATCCAGGTAAGAATGAGTTCAACGTAAGGAAAGGTCCTATTTTCTCAAATTTCATATTAGCCGATGAGATTAATAGAGCTCCAGCTAAGGTACAGTCCGCTCTTTTGGAAGCAATGCAAGAGAAGCAAGTGACAATAGGAAAAGAAACATTCAAGTTGGATGAACCTTTTTTAGTGCTAGCTACTCAGAATCCAATTGAGCAAGAAGGAACATATCCGCTTCCAGAAGCACAAGTAGATCGATTTATGCTAAAGGTGAATATCGGATATCCAACGAAGGATGAAGAAAGACATATTGTAAGGAAAAACCTATCTGGAGAGGTAGCACAAAAGATAAATCCTATCATAAATCCGTCCCAGATAATTAAGGCAAGAGAATCTGTCAAAAAAATCTACATGGATGAAAAGATAGAGAACTATATCCTTGATATCGTTTTTGCAAGTAGAGATCCAAAATCTGCGGGTATTAATGATCTTGACGGGTTGATCAGCTATGGTGGCTCACCAAGAGCAAGTATCAATTTAGCAAAGGCGTCAAAAGCTAATGCATTCCTAGAAAGGAGAGGTTATGTGATCCCAGAAGATGTAAGGTCCGTATGTGAAGATATCATGAGACACAGAATAGGACTAACCTACGAAGCAGAAGCGGAAAGTATCACACAAGAAGATATAGTCAAACGAATAATCAATGCAGTAGAAGTACCATAGCATTTAAAGATTCTTTCATTCAATCATTCTTTCATTTAATCATTGTCTACCTTTTGGATACAACAGAACTACTTAAAAAAGTACGGAAAATAGAGATCAAGACCAAAGGTCTGAGTAAGCATATTTTTTCAGGAGAATATCACAGTGCTTTCAAGGGTAGAGGAATGTCTTTTAGTGAAGTGAGAAATTATATTTACGGTGATGATGTCAGGAATATTGATTGGAATGTAACAGCGCGTACGAATGAGACAGCAATAAAGGTATTCGAAGAAGAACGGGAGTTGACAGTGATGTTGTTAATTGACGTAAGTGCATCCGCATTGTATGGCACAGACGGGCAGTTTAAGAGCGAGATGATAACTGAATTGTCTGCCGTGATTGCATTTTCAGCGTCTACAAACAATGATAAAGTTGGAGCGATTCTATTTTCAGATAAAATAGAGAAATATATACCCCCTAAAAAAGGGAAAACGACTATTTTGAGAATCATTAGAGAACTAATTTCTCATGAAACTGAAAATACTGGAACAGACTTAAAGTTGGCATTAGAGTATCTTACAAATATTCAAAAAAAGAGAGCAATCGTATTCTGCTTGTCTGATTATATAACATCAGGGTATGAAACTGCACTCAATATAGCTTCTAGGAAACATGATATTGTAGGTATCCATATTTATGATAAAAGCGAGAGGGAATTACCTAGTGCTGGACTAATCCGAATGAAAGATGCAGAAACAGGAGCGGAAAGAATAATAGATACATCTGTGAGGAAAGTTAGAGAAAACTATGCGCAGTGGTTTGAGAAACATGAAACTACTTTCAAAAATTCATTTAATAAATCTGGTTCTGATGTTTTGAGCATTCAGACAGATGAAGATTATGTGAAATCATTATTGAAATTTTTCAAAAAGAGAGGACGATGATGAAGTGCTGGTTGATATTAGTTTTTAGTCTATTCGTGACAATCGTTTCTGCGCAACTTAGTGTAGCGGTAGATGCGATTCCAGATTCTATATATTTTGGAGATGATGTAGTATTAAACTATAAGATAAACGTACCTCAAGGAGTACAACTTAGTTCTATTGATTTTGGGCCACTAAAAGAAATAAAGAATGCTGCTTACGAGCAAGATTCTACTACATTCGATGAGATTATGGATGTAGATATTGTGGATGGAGGAGCTTTTGGGATCAATGATGCAAACCTGATAATTAGTCAGCAGCCAGATGGGAAGGGATTGCCGCTTCAAGGCTCAATACGGATTAGAATAAGTACGATTGGTGCATTTTTATTGCCAATAATTACGCTTAATACATCACCATCTCAAGCTGTGATGCCACTGCAGAGAAAACCACTCTTTGTCTTGCCAAGAGGTCAAGCGGTAGAATTAAACGAAAACAAGTCTATCATAGAAGAAGAAATTTCTTGGAAGGATTATCTCAAGTACATATATGCTTTGTTGGGAGCTGCGGGATTAATCCTACTAGGCTTATATCTAAGTAAAAAGTTTAAAAAGACAATAGATATTACTGAAGAAGTAATTGAAGAGATTAAGAGGCCGGCGCATATAATTGCCATGGAAGATTTGAATGGGTTGAAGACAAAGGAGCTCTGGCAAAATGGGGAAGAAAAACAATATCATACTGAACTCACAAGAGTAATGAGGCAGTATGTTGAGGATAGGTATGAAGTGCAAGCCTTAGAGATGACGACAAGTCAGTTGAAAAAATCGATGTCTGAAAAAGGGATAGGAGTAAGCATTATTTCTAGATTTACAGACATTCTTCAGATCGCTGATAAAGTGAAATTTGCAAAAGGTGTAACTGGTCCAGAAATCAATGAGAAATTCATGGGTGATGCGGTAGAGATAGTAAATGAAACAAAAGAACGAGCTGTAGAAATAGAAAAAGGAGAATGATCGAATATCTAAAGAATATAGAATTTGTAAGTCCCTACTTTTTACTGTTGGGTTTGGTGCCATTGGCTTGGTATATATGGCGATTTATCAGTAAGAAGAATACGGATACTACATTTACAATATCAACTTCAGAAGCTTTTGAAGGTGGTGGGTCTTGGAGAACAAAGTTGACATGGTTACCTGATTTGTTGAGACTTATAGGTTTGTTATTTTTGGTGTTATCATTGGCTAGACCACAACTCTCGCTAAAAGAAGAAACGGTAAATGCCGAAGGAATAGATATAATGCTAGCGATCGATTTATCTAGTAGTATGTTAGCTAAGGATTTTGAACCGGACAGATTAGAAGTAAGTAAGCAAGTTGCGGAAGATTTTGTAAGGAATCGAAAATACGACAGACTAGGTTTAGCAGTGTTTGCTGGAGAAGCATTTACACAGTGTCCGTTGACGACGGATCAGTCAATATTGATAGATTTCTTACAAGCCTTATCAGTTGGAACATTAGAAGATGGTACAGCAATAGGCATGGGTTTAGCTACGGCTGTTAATAGACTCAAGGACAGTGAATCCGAATCTAAAGTTGTAATCTTATTGACGGATGGAGTGAATAATACTGGGTATATAGATCCAGAAACTGCGGCTGAAATAGCTAGAGAGTATGACGTAAAAGTTTATACTATTGGTGTAGGTAGCGCAGGTAACGCACTGACCCCAGTAAATAGAAGAAGCAACGGGCAATATATATTCCGTAATGCCAAAGTGCAAATCGACGAAAGACTACTGCAAGAAATATCGAGTAGTACTGGAGGTAGATACTACAGAGCAAAAGATAGAAATCAATTGGAAGCAATATATTCTGAAATCGATAGGCTTGAAAAAACAGAGATCGAAGTGAATGTATTTAAGAGATATCAAGATGAATTTAGATTCTTTTTATTGATAGGTCTCGGCTTTTTGCTTTTTGAAATATTATTAAGAAAAACAGTACTCAACATATTATCATAAGTGTTTAGATTCGAAGACATATCATTTTTGTATTGGTTGGCGATAGTGCCAATTCTATTTGTGTTGATGTACCTCGTGTATTTGTGGAGGGGCAGACGTATTGCACAAATTGGGGATGAGTCATTGGTTAAAAGATTGATGCCAGACGCAAGCGTATCGAGGTTGTGGATTAAAAATTCAGCGGTTCTTTTGGGGCTTTTATTTCTGTTTGTTGCAGCTGCAAATCCGCAATGGGGAACAAAGAAAGAGAAGATGAAAGTTGAAAGTGCAGATATATTTATTGCATTCGATATTTCTCAGAGTATGATGGCACAGGATATATCTCCTTCGAGATTAGAGCGGGCAAAGAGATTTACTGAAAAACTTATTCGAAACTTAAAGGGAGATAGGGTTGGATTGATATATTTTGCAGGAGATGCATATCTGCAAATGCCATTAACAAATGACTATGCAGCTGCTGAACTATTTATAAAAAGTGCCAATCCAAATCTAGCGGGAACGCAAGGAACCGCTATCGATGAAGCTATCGATCTAGCTATGAAAGCATACGAAGAAGAAGTGAGGCATCAGCGTGCTCTTATCATAATCACTGATGGTGAAGATCATGAAGGTAAGGCAAAAGCTAAGGCAATAGAAGGAGCGGATGATGGCTTAGTGATATACACAATCGGCGTAGGGACAGAAAACGGAACTTATGTCCCTTATATGAATAGAGGTGTGTCCGAATACAAAAAAGACGAAGAAGGTAATCCTGTAGTGAGTAAACTAAATGTGCCGAATCTACAGGATATAGCGAGAAGTGGTGGTGGCGAATTCTATCTGGTGAATCAGGGAGAAGATGCGATCAAAGATCTTAAGTCAAGACTGGATAGGTTGCAAAAAAGGGAAGTGGAGCAAAAATCATTCTCTGAGTACAATAGCTATTTTCAATGGTTTTTGGGAATTGCTTTCCTATTATTTTTGTTAGACTGGATACTTCCTAATGGGTTAAAGAAGATTTTTTAATGTCAAAATGAATCGCATTATGATAGAGATTATTCCTGTAGAATATCAAAAGCACTTCAATAGAGGTTTAAAATCTAATGCTGGATACTTAGTAAATCGGATTGGCTTAGTTGTTCTCCTTGGATTGTTTGTGACTAATTTTGTGTCAGCTCAGTCTTCTCATAATTTACTAATGGAAGGTGATAATTTGTTTAATAAAGAACAATTTGATCTCGCAGAGGAAAAATATCGAAAAGCCAGTGAAACTGATAAGACAGGAAAGGCAAATTACAATCTTGGAAACACACTGTACAATCAAGAAAGATACGAAGAAGCGCTTAATCAGTACCAAAATGCTCTAACAAGTAATGACCCTAATGTAGTGTCAAATGCATATTACAATCTTGGAAATACACACTTTAAAAATGAAAAATTTGAAGAGAGTATACAATCTTTTAA
This sequence comes from Herpochondria borealis, assembly GCA_032274145.1. NCBI lineage: Eukaryota > Rhodophyta > Florideophyceae > Ceramiales > Ceramiaceae > Herpochondria > Herpochondria borealis. Next base: position 92,112 of record JAVCKV010465568.1, on the reverse strand, counting down.
AAATGCACTAAAATATGATGGGAAAGATCAAGATGCTAAAGAGAATCTTATGTTAGCTAAGCAAATGCTTAAACAACAACAGCAGCAACAACAACAGCAGCAAAATCAAGATCAGAACCAAGACGAAAACAAAGACAAAGAAAAACAGGAGCAACAACAACAACAACAAGAGCAGGAACAGCAAGAAAACGAAGAACAAAAAGAAGAGCAAGAGTCTCAATCTGAATCTCAAGAATCAGAAGATCAAAAAGAGCAAGAAGCAAAACAGGCGGATAAAAAAGATCTTGATAAAGAAGATGCAAGAAAACTTCTGGAGATTATAGACAACGAAGAGCAAAAGGTGCAAGAAAAACTTAGAAAAATGAAAGGAAATAGCAAGAAACCTAAAAAGGATTGGTAAAACATGTTCGTATGAGGCTTCAACATTTCCCTAGTTAAGAATTAAGGCGTTCAGTTTATGACTTTTAGTATTTATTCAAATTACAATGGTGAGGAATGATAGAGGGGAATTAACCTTATCGCCGACTTATATGAAACGCCATGGTAAATAAAAACACCAATAAATCATGAATCTAAAAATCTTTATACTTTCCATATTAACATTACCTCTTATGGGGCAGCAATTCAATGTTCAGTCCAGCGCAGATACAATCTTATCTGGTAATATATTAAATATTGTTTTCACAGCAAATAACATTGCTGGTCAATTCGAAGGTCCAGATTTGGAAGGATTAAAAGTAGTTGGTGGACCCAATACATCTACTTCCATGTCTATGATAAATGGAGATGTTAATCAAACGGCAACATATAGTTATAGCATTTTGTGTGAGGATATTGGTGAGATTACAATATTGCCAGGATACTTTAATATTGGTGATGAAACATTGGAGACAGAACCATTTTCTATTTTGATATTGCCTAATCCAGAGGGTATAATTGAAGAACGACCAAATAATTCAACCTATTTTGAATTCAATTATCCAAGTATTCCGAAAAAACCAAAAATTCCTTCTACACCAAAAAAGAAGAAAAGGAAGCTTAAAAAAATATAAAGTTGTTATTTAGAGGTATGAAGCGAATTGTTAGCTTAGTCATTTTTTGTTTTTGTTGTTTGGTAACATATTCTCAGTCATTTAGATTGAGTACTAATGCCAACAAAGTAGTGCAAAATTCTGCATTTGAAGTAAAGTATACACTTAATGGTGCTAACGGTAACAGCTTTGGTACTCCAAATTTTGGTCCTTTCGAAGTAGTAGGTGGTCCACGACAATCTAGTTCTACAAGAATTGTGAACGGGGCAATGTCAAAAACGCAATCTATTTCTTACGACTTGTATGCAACTAAAGTTGGAAAATATAAAATTCCTGCGGGGTCTATTACTGTCAGGGGCAAGAAAATAACCTCAAATTCTATTACTGTTGATGTCGTAAAAGGCAAAGCTGCTAGTCAGATTGCAGATTCAGATAAGGAAAGTTTCATGAAGTTAGTGACGACCGCGGAAGAGGCAATATTAGGTCAGCAGATTACATTAGAGTATAAACTGTTTACACAACAGGATGTAAATGGTTACGAATTAGTCAATGAACCCGAATACGATGGTTTTTTCTCACAAGAATTACGAAACTATAGAGCGGAAGTAACTCGGCAAGTTTTAAATGGCAAGGAATATTACACCAAAGTCCTGAAAAAGGTTGCCCTCTTTCCGCAAAGAACAGGAAGGTTTGATTTTACTCCTGTAACAGTTACATTAGCCATTCCAATCCCAGGAGCAAAGAGCAATGGTGGTTTTTTTAGTAGGCCACCAACTCGCCAAAAGCGAATTAAAACAAATCCCCTCACTATACAGGTTAATGATCCACCTCCTGGTGCACCCATTAGTTTTTCTGGGGCAATTGGGAAGTATCAAATGGCTGCTAAGATAAATAAGAAGAGAATCACAACTGATGACGCTTTTGTGATCAATATGGAAGTTCGTGGAACTGGAGATGGTAAAACATTTTCGGCCCCCAATCAACGTACTTTAGAGCATTTGGAATATTATGATCCTAATGTAGTAAGAGATGAAGATACCTCCCGTGACGGAATAGTGAGTAATTACAAACAGATAGAATATCTAATAGTGCCAAAGAAAGAGGGTACCTATAACCTTCAACCGGAGTTCTCTTACTTCGATACAGATAGCATGAAATATATGACTATTAGGACTTCACCATTTAGGGTGCAGGTTACTAAAGGAACAAGATCTGTCATTACAGATGATAGGGATGTTTCTATCTCTCAAAACCTTGAAAAAGATAGAGAAGGACAGGAGTCCATATCAACTTTTCAATTAAAGTTTTTTGATGGATTTTGGTTTGGAAGTTTTGGGCTAGGTATGTTGGCCTTTATGGCAATGGGATATAGGAAATACAAAAATCTACTTCTTGAAAATCTGGATCCAGAAGAAAAGAAAAGAAGGAAGGCTATGAAGCTTGCAAATTCAAAATTAGAAAAAGCAAGAGCGCATCAACTAGAAAACGATAGTAGGAAATTCTATGAAGAAATCTCATCAACCATGAATGGTTACTTGGGGAATAAGTTTGGTCTACCGAATTCTGATTTTCAGAAAGAAAAGATTGTCGAAAAACTTTCGTCAAATGGGGTGTCGCAACAGATGGTAGATTCCTATTTGTCAATTCTTAAAACATGTGAAATGGCCCTCTTTGCTGGGCAGCCTAGTTCCAAAATGGACGAGATCTTAGATCAATCGACCCATCTAATACTGAAGATAGAAGAGTAACAATCCTATTTCTTAAGATTCTCTTAATGACTTTTTTCTAAGTAATGTAAAAACTCACTGTGGAAGTTCTACACATTATTCTAATGTGAAATATAAGCATTTAAACTAAAATATTAAAGGAAGGCGTATTTGCGAAATAAAAACACTGTTTTGTTATGGATTAACCAAAGGAACAAAATTATATGTAAGCGAGAGTGTTAGTAATTATTAACAATTAATTTATATGAAGTTTCTCTATATGTAATGTTTCATTGTACCTTTGTGTTAAATAAAACTAAAATTTAAAACATGAAAAAACTTTACTTTCTTTTCGTTTTGACCTTGATGACGACTGTGTCATTTGCTCAAGGGGTAACTACCTCTTCTATAAGAGGTATGATATCAGACGAAAGCGATCAACCACTTGTCGGTGTCAATGTGACAGCAATTCACACATCAACAGGTTCGTTTTACGGAACTATATCTGATGTGGACGGTTCTTACCGTATTGATAACATGAAAGTTGGGGGCCCGTATACTCTTACCGTTTCTTACCTAGGATACGGTGATCTTACCGTTGAGAACATTTACTTGAAACTTGGAGATCCTTATAGATTCAATGGTAAGTTGGGAGAAGAGTCTCTTGCTTTAGACGAGATTGTAGTAACAGCTAAGGCTGGGTCTGTTGGTAAAAACAGTGGATCTAGTACTCAGATATCAGGCGAGGCTATCGAAGCGATGCCTACTCTAAACAGAAGTATCGAAGATTACGTAAGATTGACACCTCAAGCAAACACTACAGATGGTGGAATCAGTTTTGCAGGTACCAACAATAGGTATAACGCAATCTATATTGATGGTGCTGTGAATAATGATGTTTTTGGTCTGTCAAGTGGTGGAACAAATGGTGGTCAGACTGGTATCTCTCCTTTTAGTATTGATATTATTGATCAGTTTCAGGTAGTATTATCTCCATATGATGTAACCTTAGGTGGTTTTACAGGTGGTGGTATCAATGCCGTAACAAAGTCAGGAACTAACGATATTTCTGGATCAGCTTACTATTTCTTACAGAATCAAGCTATGGTTGGTAAAACAAATGGGAAGTTAATCGAGAGGTTAGGTCAAACTGATGAAGATAGAACAAGTGTCGATGACTTTACGAAGTCAACTTATGGTGCATCTATCGGTGGGCCAATTGTGAAAAATAAAGTATTCTTTTTTGCGAATGTAGAAATTCAAAAAGATGAAACGCCAAATCCTTTTGATGCTACTTTATATACTAACGAAGATAACAGAGCATCAATAGATGATTTGAATGCTTTGAAAGACAAATTAATGAATGATTACAGCTATGATGCAGGTACATTCGGTGATACTTCTGATGATCTTGAAGGTCTTAAATTGTTTGGTAAGATTGATGTTAACATTAACGCGGATCACAAATTAACATTAAGACACCAGTATACAAAAGCTGAACAGTTTAGCAGGAATAGTGGAAACTCAGATGCGATAAACTTCTCAAATAATGGTGTTTTCTTCCCATCTATTACTAATTCAAGCGCGATAGAGCTGAACTCAAGTTTCGGGTCTAAAATGTCTAACAACCTTATCGTAGGTTATACATCAGTAAATGATGATAGAGGACCATTGGGCAATCCATTTCCATATGTGATTGTTGCCGATGAAGGCGGTGAAATTACTTTTGGTTCTGAGCCATTTTCATCAGCAAATTTATTGGATCAAAAGATCCTTTCGATTACTGATAATTTCAAAATTTATAAAGGTAAACACACGATCACTTTAGGTACAAATAACGAATTTTACAGCATTAGAAATGTATTCTTGCCATGGAACTATGGTCAATATGAATATAACAGTTTAGAAGATTTCATGACTGGTGCTCCGGCTGATTCTTACAGGAGAGTTTATTCTTTAGTGGATAATATTGCTGGAGATGGAACTGCAGCTGCCGCAGAATTTAGTGCAATGCAACTTGGCCTTTACGGACAAGATGAAATAGAGATAAACAATAAATTAACTGTAACAGCCGGTCTTAGAATTGATATGCCTATACTTTCTGATGACCCAGAAGAGGCGCCAAGATTTAATGATGAGGTACTTCCAATATTAGCGGGGAGCTATGATTTAGCAAATGATGTGAAAGCTGGTAATGCACCAGACGGACAACTTATGTTTAGCCCAAGAGTAGGATTTAACTACAAGGTAAATAAGAAGTCTGCTATTAGAGGTGGTGTTGGTATATTTACTAGTAGAATCCCATTTGTTTGGCCAGGTGCGATGTATAATAACAATGGACTTACATCTACATTTCTTGGTGACTTCGCTATTTCTGGTGATGTTAACTTTATTGCGGATGTACAAAATCAGTATACATTCGAAAACCCTACAACACCAAGTGGTGATATGAATCTTTTTACTAATGATTTCAAATACCCACAGGTATTAAGAGGGAATCTTGCTTATGATACTGAACTAGGAAACGGTTGGGTTACTTCATTCGAAGGTATTTATACTAAAACGTTGAACAACGTGGTTTATACTAATATCAATACTTCTACAGAAGTTGATTTTAACTGGACTGGAAGCGGAGATGATAGACCAGTTTTTGATAGATCAGAGTTAGATAATGATGATTTTGGTGCTGTATATGTAGGATCTAACACAAGTCAAGGTTATACGTATAACTTAACTGCTTCAGTTGCTAAGAATTTTGATTTTGGACTGAATGCTAGTGTTGCATATTCTTATAACGATGCATACGCATTAAGTGAAGGTACATCATCTCAGAATTCATCACAATGGAGAGGTCAAGTGCATATTTCAGATAGAAACGATCCTGCATATGGAAGGTCAGATTTCGCAGCTGGACATAGAGTTATTGGCTCACTTAATTATAAAGTGAAGTGGGGTGGTAACGATGATTTTGCTACGACATTCTCATTGTTCTATAATGGACAAAGTGGAGATGCTTATTCAAATGTTATTGGAGATAGAAATGCTCAGAACTTGGGTAATCAAAGAGGTAGTGCATCAAGAAATAGATCTTTGATTTATGTACCTAATGATATAAATGATATAAATTTAATTGAATACACAGTTGGAGATCAAGTTATTTCTCCAGAGGCTCAATGGGCTAGCCTTAATGAGGTAATCGAAAACGATCCAGGACTAAGTGGTAGAAGAGGACAATATGCTGAGAAAAATGGTTCTGTAGCACCATGGACAAACTTTTTAGATTTTGCAATCAGACAAGATCTTGGAGCTAATCTAGGTGGTAATTTACACAGAATACAATTGTCACTTGATGTATTTAATCTAGCTAATTTATTGAATAAAAATTGGGGAGTTAGATACAATGTTCCAGGACGTGATTTTAATAATTACTTGCTTTATGACCTAGAAGGTTACGCAGCTGATGGAACTACTCCAGAATTTACATACAGAGATGAAGATCAAGGAATCGAAAGATTTGATATTAGTAACTTCTCTTCTAGATGGAATATGAGATTAGGTGTACGATATATCTTTGGTAAATACTAAGATATAAAATAAGTTTTACTTATAGAAATACTGGGGCTGGCTATTAATATAGTCAGCCCTTTTTTTAGTGCTCATTTTTAGATATAGAAATTTTCATGCCATTTCCTAGATTTCTCTAAACTTTCATATCTTTATATTTAAATCTATAAAACACATAAAATCACAATTATATGAAAAGAATTTTACCTTTCCTCGCCTTTTTTTTGATCTCAGTAATGGCTTCAGCACAGCTTGTCATTTCTGAGATTAGTTATAATCCACCAGAGTCTGGAACAGATTCTTTGGAGTATATAGAACTATACAATGAGACAAGTGCCACTATAGACCTAACTGGCTACATTATCGAAGATAACAATCCAGATACTATACTGAATGGTAGTGTAGATGCTGGAGGTTATGTAATACTTGCTATCAACCCTACTGCAATAATGACTATTCTAGGAGTAGAAGCTATAGAAATAGAAAGAATTGCTACAAATAATGGTGGTGAGAGAATTGCTATTTCTGACCCAATGGGAAACCTTATCGATGAGGTGACTTATGATGATGGGGGAGAATGGCCTGATTTTGATGCTGGTACTGATGGTGCTGGAGCTACTGTAGAGTTATGTGATGTTACATCTGATAATTCTCTAGGGGCTAACTGGGGAGTATCTACCAATGATCTAGGAGTAGAAGTAAATGGTCTAGCATTTTTAGGAACACCGAATGCTGCTAATTCATCTTCTTGTGAGTTTGTTCCTGATCACACCGTGGAAGTCTCTAATAATAAATTTTCTCCAAAAGATCTAGTAATTAACGTTGGTGAATCAGTAAGATGGGTAAATGTTCAAGGGTTTCATAATGTAAATGGATCACTTGACGACTATCCAAATAATCCAGAAGGATTTATCAATGGAGTAGCTGCATCAGGTTCTTGGTTATTTGATTATACTTTTAATGTAGAAGGAGTATATGATTACCAATGTGATCCTCATGTAGGATTAGGGATGGTAGGTACTGTTACTGTAGTGGGAACGGTAGAACCTGCAATACCTGTATATGATATTGGAATCGTAAATACGATTGATGCTGTTGGACTTCCAGATTCAGCTGGCGTACAATGTGTAGTAGAAGGAATAGTTCATGGGGCTAATTTGAGACCGGCTGGTTTGCAGTTTGCTTTAGTAGATGATAGTGGAGATGCTATTGGTATGTTTTCTAGTTCTGATCTAGGGTACACGTATGCAGAAGGAGACTTGATAAGAGTAACTGGATTTATTGGCCATTTTAATGGTTTACTACAAACTAGTGCATCAGCTGTTGAGTTTATCTCTAGTGGTAATTCACTTCAAGGCCCTAATGTTGTAAATGATTTAGGCGAAGATACAGAGTCGCAGTTAGTTACATTACAAGGGTTATTTATAGAAAATTTAGCTGATTGGTCTACAGTTGATGCAGGTGGGTTCAATACTGTTAATTTTACTGACGGGACTAATACGTTCGTTGTATATATCGATGGTGACACAGAAGTAGGTAATTGGAGTGGTCCGAATGAAGGAACACCATATAGCATCACTGGAATCGGAGGTCAGTTTGATAGTTCTGATCCTCGTGATGAAGGATACCAATTGATTCCAAGGTATATTACAGATTTTGACGTTGACTTATCTGTAGAGGAACTAGAAGGTTCTTTTTCAGCTTATCCTAATCCAGTTTCTAATATACTGAATATAGATACTGATGTAGAGATAGAGTCATATGTTATATATAATAACATGGGACAGCAAATCACTCATGGTAAGTTTCAAAATTCAATTGATGTTAGTAATTTAGCATCAGGTATGTATAGGGTTTCATTAATTGCAGATAATAAAGCGAAGGTGTTGACATTTGTCAAATAATATTCAACTTATATAATTTAGGACAAAGCCCTTCTCGGAATTTCTGAGAAGGGCTTTGTTGTTTTATTGAAAATGGTATTAATGTTATGATGTCATTTCATTTCTTTAAATATGTATTTATAATATATGTATGAATTTGATAATTAGTAGTTAATGGTACGGTTTGAATATTAAGTTTTAATTGAATGCTATCACATTTTTTACTTCTTTTTTAGCGATATTTTTTGTATTTTTGTAAGCTAGTATTGATAATAAAAATAAATATATAAATGGCTAACGATCAGCGCATTATACCAATTAATATTGAGGATGAAATGAAGTCCGCTTACATCGATTATTCGATGTCGGTAATTGTTTCTAGGGCATTGCCAGATGTAAGAGATGGATTGAAGCCAGTTCACAGAAGAGTACTGTACGGAATGTCAGATCTTGGACTGTCTTATAGTAAATCACATAAGAAGTCGGCGAGAATTGTAGGAGAGGTGCTTGGAAAGTATCACCCACATGGTGATACTTCAGTATATGATTCAATGGTGCGTATGGCACAGCCTTGGTCGCTTAGATATCCACTAGTAGATGGACAAGGAAACTTTGGATCTATGGATGGTGATAGTCCGGCAGCGATGAGATATACGGAGGCTAGGTTACAACGGATTTCTGATGAGCTTCTTTCTGATATTAAGAAAGAAACAGTTGATTGGTCATTAAATTTTGATGATTCCTTAGAAGAGCCTACGGTACTGCCTACAAGGTTCCCGAATTTATTAGTTAATGGTGCTTCTGGTATTGCAGTTGGTATGGCTACCAATATGCTTCCTCATAACTTGACAGAAGTTATTGCTGGGACTAAAGCTGCGATAGATAACCCTGAAATTACTATTCCAGAATTAATGGAACACATAACCGCACCTGATTTTCCTACAGGTGGAACAATCTTCGGATATAGCGGTGTGAAAGATGCATTCGAGACAGGTAGAGGTCGTATCGTGGTGAGAGGGAAAGCCGAGATCGAGACGAATGCTAACAATATGGAGACAATTGTTATCACTGAGATTCCATACCAAGTAAATAAAGCAACTTTGGTATCAAAGATGGCTGACCTGGTAAACGATGGTAAGATTGATGGTATCAGAGACCTAAGAGATGAGTCAGATAGAAACGGTCTTAGGATTGTAGTAGAAATAAAGCGAGACGGCATGGGAAGTGTCGTATTGAGTAAGTTATATAAATATACAGCTCTTCAGTCTTCTTATGGAGTGAACAATATTGCTCTTGTAGATGGTCGTCCTCAGATGTTGAATCTGAAGCAAATTATTTCGGAGTTCATTAAGTTTAGATTAGAAGTAATCGTAAGGAGAACTCAATATGATCTTCGTAAAGCGGAAGAAAGAGCTCATATCTTACAAGGGTTACTAATAGCATTGGCTAACATCGATGAAGTTATTGCGATTATTAGAAAATCAAAAACTGTCGATGAAGCGAAAACTGGATTAATATCTGCGTTTGAATTGTCAGAAATTCAAGCGAAGGCTATCTTAGAGATGAGGCTTCAGAAGCTTGTAAGTCTAGAAGTAGATAAGATCCAAGCTGAATTTGATGAACTGCAAAAGAAGATAGCACACTATAATGAAATACTATCTAATGAAGGAATGCAAAGAGATATTATAAAAGCGGAACTTGATGATATCAATGAAAGATTCGGTGATGAAAGAAGAACAGATATTAGTTATTCTGATGATGAGATTAGTATAGAGGATATGATTCCTAATAAAGAAGTAGTAATAACTATCTCTAAGTTGGGTTACATCAAAAGAACGGAATCATCTGAATACAAGTCTCAATCAAGAGGAGGAAGAGGATCAAGAGGAAGTAAAACTAGAAATGCGGATTCTGTAGAGCACCTGTTCGTAGCGGATGCACATAATTATATCTTGCTATTTACAGAAAAAGGAAGATGTTTCTGGTTAAGAGCATATGAAATTCCAGAAGCAAGTAAAACATCTGCAGGTAGAGTGATTCAGAACATCATTCAGATGCCAAAAGATGATAAAGTAAGATCATACATCATCGTAAAAGATCTTACTGATGAAGAATGGTTGAATAATAACTATGTGTTCTTCTGTACGAAAAAAGGTCTTGTGAAAAAGACATTGATGGAGAAGTTCTCTAGACCGAGAACTAATGGTATCAATGCGATCACAATTAACGAAGATGATCAACTACTTGAAGCTAAATTAAGTAATGGTAAGAATGATATCGTCATAGCAAATAGAAACGGTAGAGCAATTCGATTCCCAGAAGAGAAAGTAAGATCAATGGGTAGATCAGCGGCCGGTGTCAGAGGTATTAGATTAGACGAGGATAAGAAAGATGTTGTTGTTGGAATGCTTTCAGTAGATTCTACAGATCCAGAAGTTACGATCTTCGTGATCTCAGAGAAAGGAAGTGGAAAACGATCTGCCTTGGATGAATACCGTATCACCAATAGAGGTGGTAAAGGTGTGAAAACTATGAATGTTACCGATAAGACAGGTAAAGTGGTAGCTGTAAAATACGTAACTACGTATGATCACTTGATGATAACTACTGTAGAAGGTATAATGATCAGAATGGCAGCTGCAGATTTGAGAGTCATGGGTAGAGCTACACAAGGAGTGAGAGTCATTAACTTAGGCAAAAAAGATAGTATTGCAGATGTTGCGATTATTAGAAGAGATGAAAATAGCGACGATGAGGAAGAGTAAATCTCTAATCATTACGTCCGTTTTAAACAGTTGAAACGGAAATAAGTACTGAAAATGTTTAATTAAATAGTGTTTTGAATGCTGAAATATCATTTCTAAAGCCTAAAACATAGGTAATTCACTATTTTTTAACATTTTTGTGCAAATGCTTTAACAGATAATAAACACAGAAAGTAAGAAATTATCGTCTTAACTGTGATTAACAAATAACCTTAGACGGTAAAATAATAAATTAACAAATGAATATATCTATGAAAAAATTAGCTCTCGGACTACTCAGTTTATTTCTGGTAGTAGGATCAATCAATGCACAAGAAGGAAAGAAGGCATTGAAAAAGGGTGCCAAGTTACTTGGGAAATATGGTCAAAACGCAGTAGCAAATGCTGACAAGCTTGATGAAGGACTTATGCTTATTGAAAAAGCATTCGAAGATGAAGAAGTGAAATCTAAGGCAAAGAACTACAACATGCTTGGAGAAGCTTACAATCAAGTTGTATCAGCTGAAATCAACGCAAAATTAATTGATCCTAATTACCAAATCACTCATGGTGATTATGCTAACAAAGCATTTGATGCTTTTAAGATGGCATTTGGTAAGGCTGAAAAAGACAGTTATAAGAAAGATGCAATTAAGGGTATGGAAGCACTAGAAGGTCATGTTAATAATATAGCGATATACTATTTTCAAGTCCCTGACTATGCAAATGCCTTTGATTACTTCAACCGTGCTATCGAAGTATACAAAATGATCAATGTAAATGGTGGTAAGTCAAGACTTGATGTTGATTTAGATAAAAAAGATCACTACTTCTACACTGGAGCGGCAGGTTATTACGGTAAAAAAGGAGAGGAAGCAGTGCCAGTTCTTGAGGAACTCATTGAAATGGGTACAGATAAGCCTCTTCCATATGAAGCACTATACAACATATATGCTGAAACGGATAAAGTTAAAGCAGTAGGTTTTCTAGAGAAAGGAAGAGAAGCTTTTCCTGATGATACTGGATTACTATTCGCTGAGATCAATTACTATTTGACGGAAGGTAAGTTGAACATTTTAACGGAAAAGTTGAAAACAGCTTTAGAAAAAGAGCCGGACAATGTTACTATCTATACAACATTAGGAAATGTATATGATCAATTGAATCAAACTGAAAGAACAGCGGGCAATATTGTTAAAGCAGATGAGTATTTTGATGACGCGCTAAAGTATTATACAGAAGCACTTGTTAAGGATCCTACTAACTTTGATGCAGTATACTCACAAGGTGCATTATACTATAATAAAGCAGCATCGCTTACTTCTGGAATAAATGAGTTAGCCAATGACTTTTCAGCGGCGGGTACAAAAAAGTACGATGCATTGAAAGGTGAAATGGATGGATATTTTAATCAAGCTACACCTTATTTCTTGAAAGCAGAAGGTATGAATGGTAAAGATCTTAATACTTTAATTGCCTTGAAAGAGATCAATGCAAGAGGTAATAATATGGATAAAGTAGCGGAATATAAAGCTAAAATCGAAACGGTACAAGCGGGAGGAGAATAGTATTTCTCAATTTTCGTAAAAATATATAAAGGGGACTGCATCTGCAGGTCCCCTTTTTGTATTTAATAATTCAATTAACGGCATGAATGAAATCAATTTGTTTGTCAAAAGCTTCTGTTCGAAACCTATAAATTGATTGTTTTATGTAAAGTATTCTCTTTTGGTCTTCTACATTTACCAATCTGTAGCATATATGTTACTTCCCCGTTTTATATTTATATTTTTAGGCATTACACCTATGACATTCGTAATTTACTTGAAAATAGTCTATACTATATACTATGAAGCTACAACGACTTATTTTATTCTTGGGATGTTTCTTCCTTTTTCTAAGTGCACATATTGCACAGACTGCATATGATTTTAACGATGGGCCTTATCTAAAGGTGAAAGGAGATTCAATGGAGGTGCTATGGGTTGAGAATGGTGACTTAAACGAGTCAACGATTCCTCTTGCACTACCTTATCATTTTAATAGTGAAGTACTGCCAAATGTAACGATTAATGATCTTTCGACTCCTGTAAATCCATTCGAAAGACATACAGGCGTTAATAAGTTCGTTGCATTGAGTGATATCCATGGGCAGCATCACGTTTTCATAGAACTATTAAAAAAACATCAAGTCATAGACAGTACTGAAGCATGGATATATGGAGATGGACATTTGGTCATCGTGGGTGATGTTATGGATCGTGGACCTCAAGTAACCGAATCATTGTGGTTTCTCTATAGATTAGAGAAAGAAGCGGCCTCAGCTGGGGGAAAGGTACATACCCTACTTGGTAATCATGAATTGATGGTTATGCATGGTGACATCGGATATATAAATCCTAAATATAGATATACCAGTGGGATAGCTCAAAAACCTTATCCTGATTTCTTCAATGATCAAACGATTTTGGGCAAATGGCTCCGTTCAAAAAATATTACGACTGTAATAAATGAGTTTGGTTTTGTGCATGGGGGATTTTCAGAAAAAGTAATCGAAAAAGAAAAGTCTTTGTCTACTATTAATGAGATGTTCAAAAAGCAAATTTTACCCGACGAGGAGCTTGCAAACGATCCGACCAGCCTTTTGTCGATGCTTTATTTTGATAACGGGCCACTTTGGTATAGGGGATATGCAAACCCAGAAGGGTTTGATGAAGCGACGGCCGACAGCATACTATCTGCTTTAGATATCAAGTCCATTGTTGTTGGGCATACGTCAATGCCAAAAATAGTATCGATACATGATAATAAAATATTACTTGTTGACAGTTCTATAAAGTTTGGTAAGACGGGTGAACTTCTGATTTATGAAAATGACTCTCTGTTCAGAGGACTGATTGATGGTTACCGAATGCCGATAGACATAGATGTTGAAAATGTCGATGATCATCGGCCAAGCACTCCTTTTCAGTACGTGTATGATTTTGAGGATACGGATTTGACTATAGTTTTGGATACGGATTTGAAGAAATTATTTAGAACAAACAAAATTGAAGAAGTTTATCAACCAGCTACCTTGGTTGCTATTCATAACAAAGAATTTAACCGAAAGTGGAATGTAAGATTACGTACCAGAGGGAATATGCGAAAGCAGGTGAGTAAGTTTCCACCTTTGAAAATTGATTTTTCTAAAACAACGCTGGATTACTTGGGCTTTACAAGGAATGATAAGTTGAAACTGGTACTACCATGTAATACGGGGAAGAAATATCAACAGCGTCTTTTCCGAGAGCATGTAATTTATAAATTGTACCAGCAGGTTGATTCCCTTGGTTATCGAACTCATCTGTTAAATGTAGTTTTTGAAGATAATGGAAAAAAGAAATATGATTTGACTGGATTCCTTATTGAGGACGAAGCTGACTTTGCCTTACGAACGAATACCAGAGTGGTAGATTCAGGCATCATCAGGATGGAAGCCTTAGAACGAGAAAACTATGTTAAGATGGCTTTCTTCCAATACATGATATTGAATACTGATTTCTCAGTGGGTAACAAACACAACCTTGAAATAATTGGAATTCCTGGACAGATTCAACCTCGTGCAATCCCATATGATTTTGATTACTGTGGAATGGTTAATCATAAGTATGCCATCCCATTTGAAAGATTACCCATCTATTCTGTTCGAGAATATTATTTCAAAGGTCAAAAAGTTACCTTGGAAGAGGTTAAAATGGCAGTAGAATTTTTCAAGCCATTGAAAAGTAAATTTAAACAAATCATTGATGATGCTAACTATCTGGACAAAGGAAGTAAGAAATCAATGAAGAGGGATATCGATGAATTTTATAAACAGTTGAGTCAAGAAGACAAATGGAAAAAGCGGTTTTTGAAACCTAAAAAAATGTTGAGCAAACCAAGATAGTTCCTTTGTCTAAATTCCTTAAATGTAAGTAACTAAATAGAAGTATGATTCGTTAACTGGATTTATACATTCTACTTTATTGAGTGTAGTATTAACTCAATAAGAATAACAATATTAGAATCAAACTTATTTATTCCATCAAACCTATTTGAAATTGATTTTGATGGAATGAATATCTTGAACATAGATAAATAACAACAAGACCATGAATTATAGGCTTAAAAAGTATGTGAATATTTTAAACTACAAAACATTGATTTCAATTTCGATATCGATATTTGCAACTTGGATATGTCTTAAACACAAATTGGTATTTGATCTTGATTTGTCACTAATTTCTGTTGCTGTTGTTTTTCCCTTAGTTTTTACAATTGGGAGTGCATTCAAAAGACGAGAAAAAGCATTGGAGCATCTTGGAAGAGCAAAGGGCGCATTGGCTGCGATAAAGTATTGTATCTCTTTTTCAAAAAAAATTAATGATACAGAAAAGAAAAAGATGTTTAACGCTATCAATAATGTTAAAGTAGAACTTATTAAATTATTGTATTCTCGAACCAGTAATGATAAGAAAGAGCTCAATATTGCAATAGGTAAAATTGAGAATTTTATAACACATCATAAATCGACGATGGAAGGTGGATTGTCTTTGAAGGTGTATAAATTGATGCGAGATGTTATTATGGGAGTAGAAAACTCTATTTCTATTAAACTTCATAGAACTCCTGAAAGCATAAGAGCATATTGTGAGTTATTCATTTATGTATTTCCTTTTTTCTATGCTCCTTCATTAATCAAAAGTATTGTTTTTCGAGATATTCCAGTTCCCATTGATGAGTTGGTATATAGCCAATACATCTCTTTATTTGATAATCACTTTGTATGGATAGTATATGGGTTAAATATTACACTTTCTTTTTTTCTAATTACATTATTTAATGTACAAGCACAAATTGAGAATCCATATGATCAAAGAGGAATGGATGATATTAAATTGGAAGGATATAAAATGGATTATATAGTTAAAGTGTAATAGGAATTAATCACAAAATAGAGTTGCCAAATTATTATTAGTGGGCGTTATTTTACTTATAAGCTTTGTTCATTAATATATATGTGTGATATGAAAAAATAAATTTTAGTTTATTCGATTTGTGCTTGCTTAATATACTTACACAACTGTGAAATGATTTATTGAGTGAGAGCTCTAAAAAGTCAAATAAGTAGAATGAAATAATATTACTTGTGCCCCAATCCGAATTAATATCTTCTGTTTTTTAATCTAGTATTTTGATTTGTAAAGAATAAAGTAGTCTTGTTGTATTCGCATTTTGATTAAATAAAAAATAGGAGTCAAAAATTAATTGACTCCTATTTTTTACGTAATTTTTAATTTACTATTACTCTGGTTCGAATCCTAGTACGATATTAAATTTAGCATATTGACCAAATGTTGCAGTCGAAGGTAAATCTTTGTCATATCCTACACCATAATCAAATCCTAATAGACCGAACATAGGTAAGAAGACTCTTAATCCACCACCAAATGATCGTTTCATATCAAATGGGTTGAAGTCAGAGAAGCTCTCCCAAGCGTTTCCACCTTGTGCAAATATCTTAGCGTAGATAGTACTACTTGGATTAAGAGATAATGGGTACCTCAGTTCCATAGTGAATTTGTCATATATAGCGGCTGGTCTATTGTTATTGATCTCATTGGTTTCATATCCTCTAAGTGATATGATCTCCGTACCTGTTAGTGCGTTATTCTGATTTGATAGACCATCACCACCCAATTGGAATCTTTCAAATGGAGGAATTCCTCTATCATCATATCCACCTAGGAATCCCATCTTGACACTTGTCATGAATACTAACTTGTCTACTACATTAAAGTACCATTCAGTGTTAAATTTCCACTTGTGATATTCTAACCATTCGAATTTGTTTGCGTTTTCTACAGATGAAATTAAATTTGCCTTGTCAAAATCAGTAAGAGGTCTAGCAGGACCATTTTGTTCATCTGCTTCTTTAGTTATATCATCTTTTTCATCTTGAGTTAAAGCATCAGGCGCTCCAATTCCCATTAATGACCAAGGAGGCGTCAACTGCAATGAAAGTGATACTCTAGATCCTCTTCTTGGATACAATGGATCAGAAATAGAACTTCTAGTTAATGACTGAGTTAAAGAAAAATTCTTAAAACTACCGTTTCTGATTGTCACAAATTGACCTCTAGCATCTTTCACTTGGAATACACTATTAAGGTAGTCGTTAAGTTTGATAGTTTCTAGATTAATCGTTGTAGAAGAAGAGAAGAAATCATCAGGGAACTTAAGTTGTGTCCCAAGACCAGCAAATATTCTTGTAATATTCAATGCTCCTTGACCAAACTGACTATAGTCAATTGCCGAATGCACAGCTCCTAAAGTAAATGAATTTGGTTTCTTACCTCCTAACCACGGTTCTGTGAATGAGAAATTGTAAGATCTAAAGAATCTACTATTACTCTGTATTCTTAATGATAGTTTTTGTCCGTCTCCTTGAGGTAATGGACTCCATGTTTCTTTATGTTTTACATTTTGTAGGCTGAAGTTATTGAAAGTCACACCTAATGTACCAATAAGCCCACTTGCTCCACCATATCCAGCTGAAAGTTCTAATTGATCTGAAGGTCTTTCTTCAAGTACATATTCGATATCCACTGTTCCTCTTTGAGGATTTACAGGAGTTTGGATATCCATGTTTTCAGGGTTGAAATATCCTAGATTTATAATTTCTCTTTGCGATCTGATTATTTGTGATCTTGAGAATTTTTGTCCAGGTCTCGTTCTTACTGTTCTACGTACTACTGATTCGTGCGTACGATCGTTACCTGTTATGCGGACTTCGTTGATTGTAGCTTGAGGACCTTCATAGATTCTCATTTCTAGATCGATAGAGTCATTTGTTACCGATACTTCCGTTGGTTTAATGTCGAAGAATAAGTATCCATCATCCATATATAGAGAAGATACATCTCTACCATCTAAACTATATGTAAGTCTGTTTTGTAGTAATTCTGGATCGTAAGCATCACCCTTAACGATACCTAATACTGCTGCTAATTGCTCATCAGTGTATAGAGAGTTACCTTTCCATGAGATATCTCTGAAGTAGTATCTATTTCCTTCATGGATGTTTATCAATGCTTGCATATCTCCATCAGCTTCTCTCCACACAGAATCACTCATTATTCTAGCATCTCTAAATCCTAGAGAATTATAGTAAGCTATAATTGATTCTTTATCTTCTTTATAGTCGTCTTTGATGAATTTTGTTTTTCTAAACCAAGTTCCTTTTCGCTTGGTGTTTTTCATCTTTTTTCTAAGTTTTCTTGAGCTTACTTCCTTGTTTCCAAGGAATGCAATGTCCTGTACTTTGACTCTGCCACTTTGATTGATGTTAAAAACTAGTCTTACTGAGTTTGGCTTTATTTCATCTGTGATTTCCTCTACGGTCACTTTAGAATCTAATTTACCTTGATCTGTAAAGTATTTCTCTAATTTTATTCTAGCTAATTCTTTCGCAGCATCAGTTACAATACCACCTTTGTTTAAAACATTTTTAACGATGTCGTTAAGGTCGTCATGTTTAGACTTTTTTATACCCGTATAAGAATATCGTGCTAGGGTAGGACGCTCAATTAAAATGATAGTAAGATGTACAATCTCACCGTCTACTTTGTTTTGAATCACTTGCACATCATCAAATAATCTCAATCTCATCAATGCTTTGATGGCTTTTGGGATTACTAATCCTGGGATTTTTATCTTGTCACCTTCTTTAAGTGCTGCAATAGATTTGATAGCATTTCTATCTCTATCTGGTGCACCGACTACAGTGATGCTTCCTATTTCGTAATCAGACTTTACTGAGTAGTCCAGTATGTCAAGCGTGTCATTGCTCTCTTGGGCTGATACTGCACTTGCAGATAATAACAGGAAAAATATATATTTGAAAATTCTATTCATTTAGGTATTTCTTGATATGCAATATTATTAACGATCGTTATGATTGATCTGTTATTTTTATTTGTATTAACGAATTCTTAAATTCGATATTTTTATAACCTCTGGAAGTTTCTGCTGCACTTTTGCAGTATGAGAAATGTCGAGGTCTGTATTATTACAATTGTTCACTTGTTTTGCCAAATCGTCTTTCTCTTCCTTGGTAGTTAACTAAGGCTTTGTAAAGATGAACCTTTCGGAAGTCAGGCCAGAAAACGTCTGTAAAGTATAGTTCGCTGTAGGCAATTTGCCATAGCAGATAATTACTTATTCTCTGCTCACCGCTTGTTCTTATTAATAGTTCGGGATCTGGATAGTCTGCAGTAGCTAATTGTTGTGAAACATAAGTTTCATCTATCAATGATGGATCAAGTGTACCATCTTTACTTGCTTGCGCAATTTTTTTGATAGTGGATGTTATCTCCCATCTTGAGCTATAGTTTAATGCTAAGATTAGAGTCATTCCGGTATTCTTACTTGTTTTTTCTATTCCTTCTAGCAGTGCATTTTGACTTCTTTTAGGTAATTTGCTTAGATCGCCGATTGCCCTGAGCCTGATGTTATTCTTGTTTAGGGTACTTACTTCGTTTCTTATAGTTTCTACTAGAAGTCCCATGAGTGCAGTGACTTCGAGAGCAGGTCTGCTCCAGTTCTCTGTAGAGAAAGCATATAGTGTAAGATAGCCAATACCTAATTCTGCAACTGCTTCACTGATTTCACGTACTGATTTGACTCCATTCTTATGTCCAAAAACACGGGGTTTACCATGCGCTTTCGCCCATCTACCATTGCCATCCATTATCACGGCGATGTGTTGAGGTAACCGGTTTTTGTCTATTTTATTTAGATATTCTTGCATGTTCTTTCTCAGAATGGCTGCAAAAATAACAAAAGGGCAGTGATTATGGGTTTTTGTTATGCTAAATATCCCTTAAAAGACGTAAAAAGATTTCATCAATTAATTCGTATTGACTTGTGACATCGCACAGAATTTGAATCTAATATGATTTGAAGCCATGAAAGAAGAAAATAAGAAGATTTTTAGGGCAATGCAAAAGGTTCTGCCTTGTTTAGTGAAAACACACTTTTTTGATCCTAAATCAAAAAGTGATACTTCTATTTTTAAGAATTATTTTAATTAGTAAGAGTCATAAAGTTGAGTGTCAAAAGGCTTTATATCTAAACCCAATATAGAACTCTCTTCCTTTTGTTGGTCCCCAATTAAATGAAGAATCAAAAAATGGCCCAAATGGATCCTCACTCCCAAGTATAGGGAATGCTTGTCTGAAATTAGTTATATTTTCTACCCCTGCATATATCTCAAATTTTGACCATCTTTTAGTGAGCTGCATGTCTAGGCCAGTATATGAAGGTGACATTGGCGGTTGTTTGTACTCATCAGGAAAATCTCTAGTGTCAGGCAATCTTTTTGTTCCTGTCCATTTAACTGTGAAATCGGCTTGCCATTTGTCATCTTTAGTACTGAGAGAGGTCTGAGCAAGTAGTTTATGACTTGGTACAAGTGGAAGTTGTATCATTTCTCCTTCCATTTCTCTAGCGGCCCATTGATAGTTATATGACCATTTGAAATCTACTTGTTGTGAAAATTCCCATTTGTTTTCTAACTGAATACTTCTTGACTCACTCTTTTCATAGAAGTTGTTGATGAATACTTTTCCAATTTCCCTGTCGAAATCTGGAAATACTTGATTTTGAAACATAGTCAAATATCCATCAGCGCTTATTGAGGTATTGAATCGACCAATTTGAAATTTTTGGACTAGATTAATACCAATATTGATGGCTTCTTCAGGATTTAGTTGGTTTTCTATTATGATATCTCTGTTACTTGCTAGAATGTTAACTCTCTCGGAGAACAAATGTACCCTTCTGAACCCCTTTCCTGCACTCAATCGGATATCAGTGTTTTCGTTTAACTCGGCTCTTATTAACATACGCGGAGTTGCTTTCCATCCAAAATCACCATGTTTGTCAGCTCTGATTCCCGCCATCAACGTAATCTTGTCTAAGTAAAAAATCCCTTCTGTAAAGATTCCAGGAATAAAATAATCATTTTCATAAATACCAGCATAGGACCACTCTAATGGATTTTCTGCAAAATCAACAGTTTCTGTCATGTCATTCTTCCTGATGCTTATTCCTGTTTTCCAGTTGTGTTGAGCTTCTCCAAAATTGTGATCTAGTACTAGGTTAGAATATAGATTTTTTTGATTACTTGTATAGTACTTCTGACCGTAGATACTATTTTGATCGTGGATGAATCCTGAGTTTACCCAGATAAGTGATGTGAGATTAGCTAGTTTGTAATTTAGTTTTGTGTAGAAATCTGCCTGGTTTATATTAATCGCCTGACCATAGATCTTATTACTAGCTTCATGAAGATCCTGATCATATGTAGTTTGGCCACCAACACGATTTTCACTCCAGAACCTAAGTCCTATTTGACTTTTTAATTTCTGATTCTCAGGATTGTCGTACACCCATTTATTGAATATTGAGAGTCTTTTTACTTTAGCTACATCCTGAAATCCATCGTTATCTCCATCTACTACGCCACCTGGAAGTGTTCCATGGACAGCGGTGAAGTTATTCCAGTTGGTTTTCTTTACAATATAGTTTACATTGTATTGTGATACACCAAATGAGTTTGTAAGTGCATTCAGAAATATTCGTTCTGATTTTTCGGCGGACTTAGGCATAATATTGATCTGCCCTGATATACTTTCATATCCTTGGATAACAGAATTAGCACCTTTGGATACAAATATTTCTTGGATCATTGTTCCCGGAATACTGCCCGCCCCGAAAGTGAATGAAGCACCTTGTACAAGTGGCATTCCATCAATTAGGACTTGATTATATACTCCTGACAAGCCAAGAATTCTCAGTTCTTTTGCATCAGTTACTACGTTAGTTGTTTGGGCGTCCACACTAGCATTTGTACTAAAGCACCCTGCCAGACTGCAACATGCAGCTCTTTCTAGTTCTCGAGGACCAATTGCTTCTGTTTTGATAACTCCATCTACAAACCTAGTAGCTTGACTTTTTGCCGTGATATCTACAGTTGAAAGAGTGTTATCTTCAATGAGTTGCATCTTCCAATGCGTTATTGTGCCAGCGTTGACAGAATCAGTCTTGAATCCCAAATATGAAAATACAAGTATACGTGCTCCTTCTTTCTTATCTAAAATGATGAAACTACCGTCGATTTCAGTAGATACACCAGAATCAGTACCTTGCCATTGAACAGTAGCACCTGGTAACGGTTCTCCAAAAATGTTAGTTACTTCCCCAGTTACATTCTGTGCGGCAGACTGGTAGAAAAATAATATTGAAAAGAATAATGTAATTTGTAATTTCATTGTAACTCTATTTAAGACAAATATAAGAATTACTTAATTATTAAAATTTCAACCTAAATTATTAATTGCCAGTAAGCTACATCAATCCATTTGTCAAATTTTAATCCGACTTCTTTGAAATGTGCCACTTTTTTAAAACCTAGTTTCTCATGCAATTTAACACTAGCTTCGTTAGGTTGGCCAATGCCACCAATGATAGAGTGTATTTTCATTACTTTTAGTTGATCAATAAGTGCTTCGTATAGCATGCTTGCAATCCCCTTTCCGCTATGGTTTAGTTTCAGGTATACTGTTGATTCTACTGAGTTTATGTAAGCTCCTCGTGGTTTCCATTCTGTGGCATAAGCATAGCCTAATATTTGACCATTCACTTCGTATACCATCCAAGGATATTTCTCGATGGTTTTACTGATCTTAGTTTCCATATCAGCATCAGATACTGGGATCATTTCGAAAGTTATGATTGTATTGACAACATAGTAATTGTATATACTAGCAATTTGTGATGCATCTGAGATGTTGATTTTTCTAATCATTATTTTATAACATGAAATTGTAGTGTTCTAACTAATACTTTACCTATACTAAGCCTAATACTGTATGGGCCAGATTCATAATTTAAAGTATTGATTGATAGGAAATTATGTTTGAATGGCAATGTCTGCGAAATTATTTTTTTCCACTATTGTCAAAGATAACATATGAATCAAATGGAGATGATTCACTGTCAATTATTATTTGATGTCTGGCAGGATTAGGATAGATGTTTATTTTATCTATTTCTGTTCTCAATGAAGAGGTAGTATTATTGTACAAGTTTTGTAATACGTCAATAGGCTCAAAGATAGTATTCGTCAACCATACATTAAGGTCCAAACTAAGATTGCCTAGTGATGCATCAGTATCCGATGGTTGCGCAACTCTAATGAAAGCTGAAGCTGAACTTATACCATCTTGGAGGCATCTTTCATCTGCTCCACGTCTTTTTGCGCCTTGCATGGCAGCCATTAATTTATCAGCGAGTGTGCCTTCTGTTTCTAGAAACATCGTTTCCATATCTTTTACGACATCTTCCGAAATTAAAATGTTTCCTGCAATTGCATAGTTAGGACCAGTTAGATGAATTTTTTCTGCGAAACAATTTACACCTGTATATGCAGCTGATCGAGGATTTCCTTCATTTAAATCCACTATGTTATATTGGCGAAGAGGTGGATTGTTTTGAGCGTCATTTTGAACTAGCCAGTCAATTATTTCCTGAGGAGAATCCCCCATTTCCATTCGAAGTCTTGCATTCGATTGGTTTTGAGGAAGCCAATAAGATTGTGTGTGCACTGCACCCTTTCCTAATATAATATCACTTATAGTGATGGCACCATTTTCTGCCGCGATGCAAGTTGCACCTGCGCTGCCAATTTCTCCTGTTTCCGCGTCTACGGCAACTATAGAAAATGTATGCTGGCCAGAAAGTTGGTTGTAGCTAAAGAACGAAACGAGTAGTGCCAAGAAGTAAGATCTCATATTGATTAGGTTTGAAATCAAAGGTAATGAAAGATAGATTTTTATTTCTTAACCTGTAAATCTAATTTTTAACTTAATAGTGACTGCAGATCGTAAAAAAGCATACAAATGGGAATTTATACATAATCAAAAAATTATTTGACAAATATTTTAAGCACATATTATGGATATGTGAATTTCAGATTAATCATTTAAAATTTAGATTCAATATATAATAAACCACAGGTAAAAACGTGTAATTTTTTCAATGAGTTTAGACATTTTAAAGTAAAAGAAGTTCAATAATTGATTTGTACAATAAGGAACTAACGACCAGAAATGTGAGGCTTTATGTTATACTTTTGTATGATTTAGGTAGATGGGATGTGAGTTTGATTAAAAAAGAAGATTATTTCATGTTTTATATAATTTGCTAATTGACCATCATCACTTTGTCTTATTGTTCATATTTAATAAGAGGTAATTTGATGCATGCACACTTCGCAAGTATTCCAAATATTATTCTGATTACCAACAATTTATATAAATAATTAATTGTGAGCTTCTGCTGTTTTTTACTCATCAAAATATAGTTTTGCGTTCGTTTTAAGATCCCATTGCCAAATAATATAAAATAAATACCATGAAGAAGTACTTCAATATATTTGATTTTTCTCAAAAAGTAGATTACAAAATTGAGATATTATCTGGACTTACAGTTGCATTGGCACTTGTCCCAGAAGCAATTGCATTTGCTCTTATTCCTGGCTTCTCGCCTTTGACTGGATTATATGCCGCTTTTATTTTATGTTTTGTAACTGCTATTTTAGGAGGTAGACCAGGTATGATTTCTGGTGCTACTGGAGCGGTTGCTGTTATATTCATTGGATTGATCGTCGAACTAAAAGAAGCGTTTCCTGGAATCACACCAGATAATATCTTACATTATGTATTTGCTACGGTCATAATAGCTGGTCTGCTTCAGATTTCTGCGGGTTTATTGCGATTAGGTAAGTTTATACGTTTGGTGCCGCACCCAGTTATGTTTGGATTTGTGAATGGACTTGCGATAATTATATTTATGGCTCAATTTCCAAATTTCTACAATAAAGTGACAGGTGATTTATTGTCAACTGCACCCTTCCTTATTATGCTAGGCTTGACTTTACTTACGATGCTTATCATTTGGGGGCTTCCTAAATTGACTAAGGCAATTCCGTCCTCACTAGTTGCAATTTTAGTGGTTTCAATAATCGTTATTTTTGGTGGTATTGATACATTAACTGTTGCTGATACGATGGGAGATGGAGAATCTATCTCAGGTGGATTTCCTCCTATTTCAATTCCTCAAATAGATTTTAGTTGGAAATCATTCAGCATTATATTTCCATATGCAGCAATCGTTGCAGGTGTAGGACTTATAGAAAGTCTATTAACGCTGAATATCATCGATGAGATCACAGATACTAGAGGAAGTGGAAACAAAGAATGTATTGCACAAGGAACAGCAAACATCTTATCTGGATTTTTGTCAGGTATGGGTGGATGTGCGATGATAGGTCAGTCATTGATCAATACTTCTGCTGGAGCAAGAGCTAGACTTTCAGGGATTACAGCGGCTGTTATGTTGCTTATATTTATCATGTTTGGATCAAGCCTTATAGAGCAGTTGCCAATGGCAGCTTTAGTAGGTCTTATGTTTATGGTGGCAATCGGTACATTCGAATGGGCGAGTTTCAAGACGTTCAACACAATGCCAAAATCAGATGTAGTAGTGATGGTATTGGTAACATTAATAACAGCGATCACGCATAATCTCGCAATAGCGGTAATCCTAGGTGTGATAATTTCTGCGCTTGCATATTCTTGGGAGAATGCAACTCGTATCCGTGCAAGAAAACATATAGGTGATAATGGTGCTAAGTACTATGAAATTTATGGACCATTATTCTTTGGTTCTGTGACTAATTTTACAAACAAATTTGATGTGCAAGGTGATCCTGAAGATGTAGTTATCGACTTTGCAGACAGTAGAATCGCTGATATGTCTGCGATCGAAGCCCTTAACAAGATTACAGAAAGATATGCTAAAGTTGGTAAGAAGGTCCACTTGAAGCACCTCAGCCAAGATTGTGTGACATTATTGTCTAACGCAGAGGCTATCATCGATGTAAATGTGTTGGAGGATCCTAAGTACAAACTGCCATTGGATAGTAAGTTGATTGCATCATATAAGTAATTGCTGTTTCTTATAGTTTTATCTTGAGTTGTATTAGCTTACAGATACTAGTAGGTATGTTTATTTAAGTGAACTATATGGCTAGTATGCAATAGCTTGTACTCAAAAGTCTATGGAATAAATTGATATCTCAATTTCCACAATAATCACTATCTTCCGTTTCTATAATGATTGATGATAATTAACTAAATAGAAATGGACAATAGGAGAGAATTTATAAAAAAAGCATGTGCGCTGTCTATTGCGTTGCCGCTTATGGGGTCAGGTATAGGATGTAAATCAGAATCTAAGAAAAATGCTGTAGGCGTAAAAGAGACAGTAACTGAAGCGGTTAAGTCAGGATTCACTTTAGATGAATTTGGTATCCAACTTTGGTCTGTCAGAGATTTTATGGAAAAAGATGCCAAGGGAACGCTCAAAACACTTGGCGAATACGGATACAATACGATCGAAAGCTTTCAAGGTAACGAGGGGGTCTTTTGGGGTATGAAGCCAAAAGAATATGCGAGTTTCTTATCAGACAATAATCTAAAGACTGTATCAAGTCATTGTGATTCTCAATATGCATTAGACCCTAAAAAACGGGATGAATTCAAGAAGTTAGTTGATGATGCTTCTGAGGCAGGGGTGCAGTATCTAATTAATCCATATATGGCTTTTTTGAAGACTCAAGATGAGTTCAAAAACGCAACTGACGGAATGAATGAATTGGGTATTCTTTGCGAAAAGAATGGCATCCAATATTGTTATCATAATCATGCATATTCTTTCCAACCAATAGATGGAGTACTGCCTCAAGATATAATGATGGATGGTACTAAAGGTGGACCAGTTGGATTTGAGATGGATATATATTGGGTAGCGGCCGCGGGTGCTGATCCGATCCAATGGCTCAAAAAACACCCGAATAGATTCGTCCTAAGTCATGTGAAAGATAGGTACAAAGAGCCAAAGATTGCCGAAATCATGAAAGATGAGAATGTAGAAGATAAATCTACCGTTTCTGCCTCATGTGTATTAGGCACAGGTCAACTTGACTTTCATAAGATTCTAGCGGTAGCAAAAGAGAATGGAATGAAACGGTACATTGTAGAACACGAGAGGTATGATGACATGACATCCATGCAAGCAGTTGAAATGGATGCTTCTTATATGAAGCAATTTAGAGTTTAAAAAGAATTATTCTAGAGTAAAACAATAATATCAATGGCTTATGGTTTATTTCATAGGCCATTGATAATTTACCCATATTATGAAATACATCTTCATTTTTTGTTTCTTGTTTGTAATACAATCTTGTGAATTGTTTCCCAAAGCTCCGGATTGCCATATCCCTGAGGAATTAAATAAACAGAATTTGACTAAAAGTGAGTATAATGATATTGTATATTCATACCTACAAAAAAGTAAGCCTGATGATTATCGATATTTTTTTAGGACATTTGTAGAAAGAGAATCAAGTACAGTCATGTCTGTCAATTTTAGGAATGAGAATACTTGTTTTGATGTGGAAGTTCTTGTTCAAGATTGGTCTATGCTAGAGGGCATGAGAAAAGTTAACGGTAAATCTTATCCAAAAGAACTGAGGAACCTAAAGTGGGAGTTGTCGGAGAATAGGCTTGTTAAGTATATCGAAATGGATAGAATAATCGACTAAAATAGATTTTGATTGTTTCCTATTTGTGGTTTTTATCTGATTGTTTTTTGAATGTAATCATTAATGAATCACGATTGTTGCGACCCAGATAAACTAAAGAGTCTGCTGTGATCTGGGTGTATCTACCTTTGATATCAAGATTATAAAAATCCTGAAAATTCCATATTTCAAGTTGATTGTCATCTGGCACGATTAGATATTCAAAGAAGGACAATGAGTCGTCTATTTTGACGGCGCCGTATCTTCCAACATCTAGAATGATAGACTTGAAGGATTGAATTGTTTCTCTGTTTTCTTCATCTACACTATTATTTAAGAATTGGAGATCTTT
The DNA here is from genome assembly GCA_032274145.1 of Herpochondria borealis. NCBI lineage: Eukaryota > Rhodophyta > Florideophyceae > Ceramiales > Ceramiaceae > Herpochondria > Herpochondria borealis. The sequence goes on along the minus strand of JAVCKV010465568.1, from coordinate 64,100 downwards.
AATTTCCCATATTCCAGTGATTGGACTTTTAGCATTGCGTGATCTATAATCTTTAGTTTCTTTAATATAGTCTTGATTATAGAAAAATAGACCAACAAGAAGAATCATCTTCATAATTGATGCAGAGTTATGTAAGTGTTTGTTGTTCCTCAAAGGATGATAACCTAATTCTCGATTACTTTTTCGTGATGAAAAGAATGTGAAATAACTAGGGAGTTCGTTATAAACAAAATATGAAATTATTGATAAGTAGATCCCATTCTTATATACAAAGCAACTGTCGAAACTGATGTTAAGCATGACCGCATTGATAAGGATACCGCCCAATAGTAATGTGCCGACACGCTTCGTTTGATTGAAACAAATCAACGCTAATCCTGCTAATACAGCATATCCAACGTAAGATTGAAACATAGAACTAAAGCCATAGAAAGCGTTTGCAAAAGATTGCGCTTCGAGATCGGCTAACTTTGTTTCTCCATCGAATAAGGTATAGCTATAGAAATGGCCTTCGGCCTTAAGTAGAGCTGTGGTGACAATAGCATATACAATCATCACTCTTAATATCAATTCAATGTAGTATTGTAGTTGCTTTTCATATTTATAGTGACGAGCTACAATAGTAATTGAACCTCCTATAATTAATAGTAAAGATCCCAATACCCAAGCTCTCATAACGTCCATGTTTCCATCAGCACAAGACCACCAATGTGATGTGAATGTAGAAGCTAAAACACCGATTAAAGTGAAGCCGATGATGTTGGCGCTGCTAATATGGAGATCTTTCCAATTCATGAACAATTGTAAGGTTTCGTTTCTTTATGATATGAAATAGAACATAAGTTAAATCATAAGATTGTGATCGAATGTAATTAATTGATCTAATATCAAATTATTAACATTCTTTAATGCTAGTTGAGATGTCGTAACGCCAATGGATAATAATTATTTAACAAACTGTTTTCATTTTTCGAGAAACTATTTGATATAATTATTTGTACTAATACTTAACATCCTTACTTTAAATATTATCATCTTTGATATCTCACTGCCCAAAAACTTAAAAAGATATGCGACAACTTAAGATTACCAATAAAATTACCAACAGAGAGAGTGTCGCACTTGAGAAGTACCTTGCAGATATTGCTAAAATTGATCTAATTACAGCTGAAGAAGAAGCGAGACTAGCTAAACTCATAAAGCAAGGAGATAAGGATGCACTTGAGAAAATGACTAAGGCGAATCTTAGGTTTGTCGTATCAGTGGCTAAACAATATCAAAATCAAGGATTATCACTTCCAGATCTTATTAACGAAGGCAACGTCGGGCTTATGAAAGCGGCTAAGCGTTTTGATGAAACAAAAGGTTTTAAGTTCATTTCTTATGCTGTATGGTGGATCAGACAATCGATCTTAGCTGCGATTGTAGAGTATAGTAGACTTGTTCGATTACCGTTAAATAAAGTAACTTCTTATAATAAAGTGAATGAAGCGTATGTCAAATTTACACAGCAATACGAAAGAGAACCGAGTCACGAGGAGTTAGCTGAGATATTAGATGTGAAAGCAAAAGACATAGGGAATATGCTAAGAGGTGGAAATAGACACGTGTCTATGGATGCACCAATAAGTAGCGATGAGGGGGCAGCTACAAGAATAGACCTTTATTCATTAGGTGACGAAGATAGTCCAGACCTTCAACTTATGGAACAATCGTTGGCTGATGAAATATCTCATGGTCTAAGTTTGTTGTCGCCTAGAGAAGTGGAAATTTTATCTTATTACTTTGGCTTGAATGGCAAGAACTCACACACACTAGACGAAATTGGTGACATGTTTGGCCTTACTAGAGAGCGAGTAAGACAGATCCGAGAAAGAGCCATAAGAAGACTCAGACGATCAGTTAACAGAAATGCACTGAAGAGTTATTTAGGTTGATTTAAGATTTCAGAGATGGCATTGCTCAAATCGATCAGATGAACTCTGCTAAGAATGGATTTATATTTATATTATTTGAGACTGTTTCATAAACAGTCATTGCACTATTTGTGCTTTTAAGTTTCTTTTGAAAATAAGATTCGATTTATGCCTGCTCCTAATCCGAAACAGAAATTTCCGTTGACACAGTATGATAGATTATGTTTCCTCAAGAATATAATCACTAATCCTAATATTATAATTGGAGATTATACATACTATGATGACTTCGATGATGTAGCTAACTTTGAGAAGAATGTTAAATACCATTTTGATTTTACTGGAGATAAACTGACCATAGGTAAGTTTTGTATGATTGCGTCCGGTGTAACCTTTATAATGAACGGAGCCAATCATCTTACTGAATCTATTTCGACGTATCCTTTTGCAATATTTGGTGAAGACTGGAAGGATGCCATGGAAGGGAAGGCATATCCTACAAAAGGTGATACACAGATAGGTAACGATGTCTGGATCGGATACAATGCCACTATCATGGCAGGTGTTACGATTGGAGATGGAGCGATTATAGCTACAAATGCAACAGTGGTCAAGAATGTGCCTCCATATACTATTGTTGGTGGTAATCCAGCTAAGGAGATAAAAAAACGATTTTCGGAAGAAGAGATTAATCGACTCTTAGATCTAAAATGGTGGGATAAGGATATTGATTGGATTACTAAGAATGTGCAGAAATTGACAGGGAAAGAAGTATTTGGAATTTAAGTATGAAGTATATTTCCTTTATCTAAGAATTGGCACTACAAGCTGAGGTTATTATTTCTTTTTATTCATTTCTCTTACAGCTTCCTCAATTCCTCTTGGTGTAAGTTCATGCATATCTACCATTTCCCTAATCACTTGAATAGAAAAGGTATGATGCCAGTATCGTTTTGGTTCGGGATTGAGCCAGACTATTTTTTTAAAATGATCTTTCATGGCATGATATGTTTCTCTACTTGTTCGGTTGAGTTCATAAGCTGCCATTGATGCATCTCCAATTATAAATACTCTGTAGTCAGGATTTTTCTGTAGTAGTCTGTCTATAGGTATATACTTTGATCGGTGTGCATCTTCATAGATATAGTCATATATCGTATTGTGGAAATAGTAGGTTTCCAGATCATGAGCAAACCTAGTTTTCATTTTCTTGAATAATGCTCTTACTGGTCTAATATGCGCATCCATAGAGTATCCTCCATTATCTATGAGAAGAAGAACTTGAAGTTTTTCATCTGTTATACTTTTCATTTCTGGTAAGAATAGTCCTCCACGTTTCAATCCTTGATTAATAGTCTCCGGTATATCTAGGCGATCATGCGCAGTTTCTTCTACGATTCCTTTAAGGGCTGCAAGAGCTGCATCTACATTATTATCATTCAAAATAGAATCCATGTCGACAGGAAAGAATTTACGGTCATTGAGCACCTTTCTAGCCATTTTGCCACCTCCTGATCCTCCAACTCTAATTCCATCCTTGGCTGCACCACCATGGCCATAAGGAGAAGTGCCACCTGTGCCTAGCCAATGACTACCGCCAGAATGTCGAGACTTTTGCTGTTCCATGACTTCTTTCATTCGCTCTAGTAGTTCTTCTAGCGTCAAGTCAGAGTAATCAGCCATTTTATCTAGATGTTTCTTTCCAACATCATCACTTCCTTCTTCGCCATCTTGGTCTTCTTTATTTCCATCATCATTGTCCCAGATTGTCCTTCCATCGATTATTTCTTTAATATCGTATGTTGTCAGGTGGACATCATCTAAGAACTTATTTACCAAATCTTCTACGCTAATATCGTCTCCGAATCGATCAAGATTATCGTCTCGCCACTGACGAAAGGTTTCTGATCTAGCCACAGCATCACTAAGCTTATCTCCATTTTGAATGTCAATATTCAAGAAGTAGTCATAGTAAGCTCTAGTAAATGGACCTATCATCTCAGGATCTTTCACAACGATCCCTTTCAACACTCCAAACATATCCCCAAGTGTTCGAATCAATCCACGATCCATCGCTTTTTGCAATAGCAATATAGTCCGCACATCTGCAGGAAGATTATACTCACGAAACTTTTGTGGTAGGGTAGAGAACATTGTTTAATTGATAATTACGCTTTATATTAATTGGGGCCGCTTCTTCTGCTGTAGTCTTCTTTATTTTTTAATACCATTTTTTGAATGCGCTCTAGATCTGTCTGTGTTTTTATGAGTGCACCAATACCTTCTAGTTTCTGGATTTTGAGTATGGCCTCTTCAGTTGTGTAAGTCTTTACATACTTTAGCCAATTCAGTAGTTCTCTAGTTGTTGGAGCACGTTCTAAGCCTAGTTTTCTCAATTGATAAAAAATATCTAGGGCAACATCCACAATCTTTGTTTCGATTTTCGGATAATGCTTACTGACGATTTCTCTCATCAATTCAGGCTCTGGAAAGTGGATGTAATGATAGATGCATCGTCCTTTGAATGCAGTGGGTAATTCTTGTTCTCTATTCGATGTGATTATAATTACAGGCATATCTTTTTCAGATACTTCTATGATTTCTTCTGACTCGGGCATGATGAATTTTCGATGACTAAGCGCATATAGTAAGTCATTCGGAAACTCCCTTGGCGCTTTGTCTATCTCGTCTATCAATAAGACAGAATGAGGTGTGCTATATGCTCTAGCAGCTGGTCCTTTGGCTACATAATCAGCCAGTTTCTCTGGATCTCGACCGCCAGTACTTAACCGAGTATCTAATCCTTTCTCTTCTCTTTGTGCATTTAGAATTTCTATCTGAGAATCACGAAGATACTTCACGTGATCAAATCTAGCGACGAATTGTTCTACATTACTCTTTGAACCAGTTGCATAGACAAATAGCTCTAAGTTCTGATCATCCGCATATTGGATAGGAAGTTCAGTTTTTCCAGTTCCAGGTTCTCCCTCAATTAGTAGGGGCATTCCCAAGACCCTTGCCATGTGAAATGCTTGCGCCAACTCCATGTCACATAGATACTTCTCAGAGCCTGTCCAAAATTCTGTTTTTGCCATTCGTTTTTACTTTGGTGGCAAGATAAAGACATTGTTTTTATAAGAAGCTGGAATGAAATATAATTGTTAGTAATTCATTCGGTTATATTTTTTTCCGTACTACGATAGATCCATTTTTTATGTTTTATTCTTGACTGTTGAGCAAGGGTATAAAGCGTATTATTATCTATGAATTTATTTTTAGGGTAATAGTATTCTTTAATCTCAAAGTCGATAGGAGTGAAGGACTTAGAAGGGATATCATAAGAATAATAATTTTCTTTTGATATTATAAATAGCTTCCCTTCTTGACCAGAACTCATAAATTCTCCTTTTTCGATTGCTGCAGGTATAGGGATTTCTTGTGCTGTAGTAGAAACTTTTTCTGCGCCAAGTGGAAAGATGAACATTGTCCTTTTTAGGTCGTCAAGTACAAACAGCTGGTCGTCTTTTACTTGTGTAGCAACCGATATTTCGTTGGCATAGATACTAATGTAGTAATTATATACCTCCTGAATTGTGTCTGAAATAACTAAATCATATAAATCACCAGTCCAAATCCCTTGGGTGATTATATTATCATCATTACTTCCATCTTTAATAGCATATGGATTTGATTTGTAACTATCCCTATAGTAAAGACCTATGATTTCTTTATAGACACTTTGTGATCTAATATAATTCTCTTCATCAAAAGAGGTATAGAAAGGTTTTCGTTCATATCTTTTATTATCTATGACGGACAGTGTAAATTGTTTGTTATGTGCTGCCCATTCTTCAGCAATAGTGTAATTGGCGTTCGAATATATGAAATGATGGAGCGTTTTTTCGTATTTTTCTAGAGGTTCAATATTCATAAATATAATTGTATCAGTAGATATCAATACTTCTTGCCCTTTTTTCTCATTCATTAAATGGTAATGTCCTGTTTTGAGTCCATGGTCAATCGATTTATGTTTGAATTTTGTTTTGCTTTTTAATAGTTGAATTCCATTCTTATCAAATAGGTATATATACATATTTGACTTCTCAGATGCACTTACTACAAATCCATATTCATGATGTGTAATGTCTGTTATCCTCCAATTGCTTTTTTCAAATAATCTTTGTTTATCTAATATTGTAACTGGGTCGATAGTATAATAATTTTGAATGAGTGATATGGTATGATGCTTTTGATGCTCGATATTTATTGTAGTATCAAGTTTAACATAGCCTACATGAGTAATTAATATGTTAATAATGCTCTTGTTTGAATGGATCGTACCATTACCATTTTTATCTGTTATATGGTGGGACAAACCTTCTACGGTAAGATGCGCAGATGGAATGGAGGCATTTTTAGTAGTTTGAACATGTATTGTAAAGGTCTCAGATTGACAGTTTATTATGGTGTAAAAGCTAACTGTGAGTATTAATGTAATGAGTTGTTTCATAAACTGGTTTGTTTAGATAATATCATATTAATCGAAAAATGTATGATCAAAAAATCCGGAGATATTTGTAACATGTCATTGATGTCCCTCCTTCATTTCGCCACGATGGATAAACATCCTATTTTTAGCCATTGATCTGCGGGCAAGTGTATACATTTGATTATTGGTTACAAAGCCTCTTTTTGGAAAGTAGAAATTTTTAGTTTCGAATGAGATTGGCCTGAATTTTTGGTTTTCAATATCAAATGCATAGTATCCTTTGTCTGAAGATAAAATCAATTCAGTTTTATGATCTGTCATCATGAAATCACCATGCTCCATACCCTCAGGTAGTGTTATTTCTGTATTTCTTTCGCTGAGATTTTCTTCATTCAGAGTGTAAATGGTCATTTTCTTTTTGAAGTTATCAAGAATGTAAAATTTGTTATTTTTCACTAATACGGAAACTTCTAGTTTCAAACAGCTTTTATTTATGAAGTTATGATAGGCGGCATGAATTTCTTTATTAATGACAAGGCTAAACAGATCTTTATCCCAGAAGATACCTCCGACTTTTGGTGGTTTCATTCCATTGTCTATATCGGTTGACGAATCAACGTCTATCGCCCGATTATACATTCTTATGATGTTATAATATGCTTTTCGAGCTTTGCTATATCCTTCTTTGTCAAAGGAAGTGTAGAATGGTGTTCTGACAAAAGTCTTATTGTCAAGTATCGATAGAGTAAGATTCTTGTTGTACTTAGTCAGTTCTTCGGAAATGGTATAGTTGTTATTCGAGTATTTAAAGTGGTTGACAGTTTTATTATACAGAAATATTGAGGAAGTCTCTAGGAACATAATGGTGTCCGTCGATACCATCATCTCCTGCCCTGACTTCTCATTCATTAAGTGATAATGACCTGTTTTGAGTCCTTTGGTTATTGTCGAATGTTTGAACGGGGTTTCCTGTTTTAACACTTGACTTCCTTGCTTATCGTATAGGTAAATGTAAAATTTCGATTTTTCTACCGAAGAAACTAGAAAGCCATATTCATGCAATACTATATCCGTTATTCGCCAATTTGTTTTTTCGGTCAATCTTTTGGAATCAGAAATTGTAATAGGAGCAAGTGAATAATTATTAGCAATTAATGTGAAATCGAAATGGCTCTGAGAATGCACATTAATGACTGTGTCTATTGATGAATATCCTATATACGAGATATTAATAGTCGCCGTTTCCTCTAAGGTAGAGAAGCTAATATTACCTTCTTCGTCGGCAATAAAGTGAGATTCTTTGTCAACTGTTACATGAGATAGAGGTAGAATGCTTCCGTTATTGGAATTGATATGGATGGTTATCTTTTTTACCGATTGTCCAATAAGACTAAAGGAGCTAAGCTGAACCATTAAAATTAAGATCGTGATGCGCATAAACTTTAGTTTAGAATTACTAAAATGGCAAACGTAATTGCAATTACCTAATTCATAAACAGGTCTTTACGCTCTCGCGACAAATCAAAATACTAAATCGTCATCATGAACAACATTTTTCACCTGCACGCACTGTTGTATTGATTCTTTTGCTCATTTTTGCACTATGGATTTAAAGATGCAAATCAGACTTTCCTTACTACAGATACTCCAGTTTTTTATTTGGGGTAGTTGGTTCGTGACGGGAGGGACTTATATGCTAGAGACACTTCAGTTTTCTGGACGAGAAGTGGGTCTTGTTTACTTGAATTTTTCGATTGCGGCTACAGTGACACCCTTGTTTATGGGTGTTTTGGCAGATCGATTGTTTTCAGCGGAAAAATTACTTGCCGTTTTGCACATCCTTGGAGGCGGGTTTCTGTTTTTAGCCAGTACGATTACTGATTTCACATGGTTTAATGTTGTAATACTACTGCATGTATTATGTTATCTCCCTACGTTTGCTTTATCTAATTCTTTGTGTTTTCATCATATTGAAGATTCAAAAAAAGATTATCCTAAGGTAAGAGTTTGGGGCACAATATCTTGGATCGTTGCTGGTCTTATGGTAAGTTATCTAAATATTGAAAATCAAGTAACTCCATTTGTGATTGCTGCATCTTGTTCTGTTTTTCAAGCGATGTATTGTCTTACATTACCAAGTACACCACCAACTCCTCGACCTAAAACCAATTTTCTTGACAGTATTATTGGTCCTGAGATTCGAGAGTTATTCAAAGAGAGATCATTTACTATTCTTGTAATTTGTATTGGATTGATATGTATTCCATTGTCTTATTATTACAGTTTTGTCAATCCTTTTTTGAATGAGATAGGCGTAGAAAATGCAGCAGCAAAAATGACTATAGGCCAGATGGTTGAGATTGTATTGCTGTTAGCTTTACCTTGGTTTTTTAAGATTTGGAGATTTAAGACAATTATCTTTTTAGGTATGTTTGTTTGGGGTGCTAGGTATGGTCTATTTATATTAGGGTATCAATATAATATGGAGTGGCTTCTGATTATTGGTATTGCTGTACATGGGATTGCTTATATATTCTCGATGTTATCAGCGCAAATATATTTGGATACTATTGTGCCTACTCATTTAAGAAGTACGGCACAAGGTTTCTTCTCTCTACTGACTATGGGATTAATGGCACTGGTAGGAACGGCAATTGCTGGAGAGACAGTGAATGCATATACAAATGCAGATGGGACGCATAATTGGGATATGATTTGGATGTTGCCTTTTATTTTTGGAATTGCTGTATCATTTGTATTTTGGTATCTTTTTAGAAGTAAAATTAAAGCGTAACAGTAATCTATTGTTACCATTACAAATTGATTTGTCAAATTTAATATAACTATGAAATTCATCTTTTTAATTCTATTTGCAATGTTATCTACAGATATGATTTCCCAGGATTGGGCAAATTTAGAAAAATATAGATCAGCCAATGAAGCTTTACCTGAACTCTCAATCGGAGAAAAAAGAGTCGTCTTTATGGGTAACAGTATCACAGAAGGGTGGGTTAATATGAGACCCGATTTTTTTAATAAGAACCCATTTGTTGGACGAGGAATTAGTGGACAGACAACACCACAAATGCTCATTAGGATGCGTCAAGATGTTTTAAATCTTAATCCAGATGCAGTAGTTATTCTTGCTGGCACCAATGACATTGCTGGGAATACGGGGCCGATGACACTAGAAGAGATTTTAGGCAATATGAAATCTATGGCAGAACTTGCTGATGCAAATGGAATTAAAGTGATTCTGTGCTCTGTGCTGCCGGCATATGATTATCCATGGCGTCCGGGGTTAGAGCCTAATATTAAGATCCCAGCATTAAATAAAATGATAGAGTCGTATTCGAAATCAAAAGAATTCTATTATCTAGATTATTTTTCTGAAATGGCAGACGAACGCAATGGTTTACCCAAGAAGTACGCTGCGGATGAAGTTCATCCAACCCTTCTTGGATATAGTGTGATGGAGCCAATGGTCCTTAAGGCAATAGTTAGAGTTTTGAAATAAAAGATCATGAATCACTTACCATTGGACAATGATATAGTAAGTAGTTATAAAACTAGTGATATCTTTCAAGTTCTAATAATTGGAATATTTATTCTTGTGGCTCTAGTTTGTCTTATATAATTAGTACCTTTTTTAAGGATATAAGTATAATGATGAATGCAATTTCATTATTTACTATAATTTTAAAAGAGTGTCTATATTACTTTGTTTTTATAACTTCAGTCTTCTTGTTAGGAAGGCTTGTATATAAAAAAGTAAAAGCATCAGATTTAGATTTTGTTAAATTTATGTGGGGCCTAATATTGAGTTATTTTATTTTACAATTTACTTCATATGCATATACTTATTGGGGATATGATATGATGGGTGAGGAATTTTTAACAAGGTCAATTGAATACTCTTCAGAAGTTAGTGCATTTTACGATATGCAATTGTTTGTGAGTTTTCTAAGATTTTCGCCATTCATATTCTGTCCTTTGATTTTACTTTTCTTTGGGAAAAAATTGAAGAACTGAGATCATGAAAAATGATTTTTGGTATGTAGTTATATGTTCAAACGATAGCACAATGATAGAAGAAATAGAAAAAGTAATAAGGAAATATATAAAGGCATTCTATAGTCAAGATTTTGAAACGATGTATGGCTTGCTTTATGAAGATGATGCAGTGGAATATAGATCAAAGATTGTGAATTTTGCTAAGGAAATGGATGTGTTTGGGGAGACTGAGGATTTCTTGAAACAACTTAGAGTCAGTTCTATTACGGAATTAGAAGCGACATCTACCAAAGAATTTATGATACGAATGTTTCAAATTGTGACGAGAGAGTTGGGCGAAAAAGAATTGAAAAAAGTATTTGGTGGTATAGAAATTACTGATATTGATGAAGCGGAAGTAATTACTACGGTGTCATATAATATGCCGATCAAAATGTGGGACGAGTGGGACATGATGCCTTGCGAAGCTAATCTTCTAAAGAGTAATAATGAATGGAAGATGCTGTTCAAATCTGGGCTAGATGAGACCCTCGATAGGTTTCAGACAGAAATAGATAATTATTATGATCGCAAGTCAAGAGATAAATTAGATAACCTCCAGTTCGAAGGAGATCTTACCAAGTATCATTTGATTGGTTATAAGAATATTGAAGGCAAAGTCGTTTTTGAAGCTAGGTTTCAAGACGTAGGAGAATTCAATAATGGTCTTGCTCCAGTGAAAATTATGAGAAAATATGGTTATTTGAATTTGAAAGGTGAGATAGCGATTAAACCACAATTTCTAAAAGCAAATAACTTTTCTCAAGGAAGGGCTGCTGTTAAAGTACAAACGGAGAATGGTGCCAAGTGGGGTTTTGTTAATAAGCGAGGGAAGCTGATTATTTCAGCCTTGTATGATGATGTGTCGAATTTTAGCCAGAGTTTATGTGCTGTGTGTATAGATGAGCATTGGGGCTATATAGATAAGAAAGGGGAAGTTCAGATTCCGCTGAAGTTCATTGAAGCGGATGATTTCTCAAGCGGAAGTGCCTTTGTCTCAATAATTAGCAAAAAAGGGAATCACAAAGAATTAAGACTGAACAAAAAGGGGGAAATAATAGATTGAAGAATTAATTTTTAAAGCAAGTAAGATTATCATATAATGACCTTAATAATCCAATGCAATAGCCCCGATAAAAGAATGTTTATTGGTTAAACCATTAATCGTATTTATATCAGATGCATAAGTGATGTGATTAAATACCACGCAACATTAACCCTTTTTCTTCTCTCCAGTCCAAGTCATTTCCCCCGCCTTTATTTCAACGCCAAAATGGTTTTCGATTGGAGGAATAGGACAATTATATCCATCACTATACATACACCATGGGTTATAACACTTGTTGAAATCGATAGTAACTCTACCGTTCCTTATTTCACCCATCCTCATATCTATGTAACGGCCACCTCCATAGGTAGACTCTCCACTTGTTAGGTCTTTGTATGGAATGAATAGGTAATCCCTGTAACCAGGCATAGCTTGAGTTTGCTTACTACCATAGATGTTTACATCAAACGGAGTATTGTCTATAACACAAGATGCGATTCCATATTTAGTGAAAATCTTTGTCTTCCCGCTTACTGTACTCATCTCGAACGGTTTAGCATCACTAGTATATTCGAAAGAACAATCACATTTATAATTAATATCTGCAGGGTAGAAATTCATGTATTTAAAATCAGGTTCTCTCAAAGGAGACCTTTCATCTTTTATAAAGTCTTGTTTGTATTCTTCTCTGTGTTGTTCTATTTCAGTATGGTAGGCATCAGCTTTTGATATGATAGTCTTAGTCTTGCAAGAAGTAAATGTTATAAGTAAACAGAAAAATATAAGAGTTCGCATATTGTATTGATTAAAAGCTAAAGTTAAAAATGGATTGCAAAGGGATTAGAATTATTATCTAAAATCAATTCATTGTTTTGGATTGTCGACGAGGACTAGTCTGTTTCTTGAGAATGCTAGCCTTGTAATATTCATGATTTCAAATTCGGCAAGATCTATGACTTCTACCCACTCACTTTCTCTATTTGGGTTTAGTTTATATAATTTACTTCCGCTGCCCATGATGAATGTACCGTCATTCAATAATTCAAAATCTTCACTTCCAGGAAGGGTTTCTACTATCGAAGTTACTTTGCTTGTCTCGGGATTATAAGATTTTATATATGAAGTTTCTGGAGTTGCTTTTTGTATAAATACAAGGTCCCCATCAGAGTTTTGGCGGAAGCATCTTCCAATGTTTTCAAGAATTATCTGTGTTTTATCTTCTTCGATATTACCAATGGCTAACTGCATAGGTTCATCAACTAAAAATAAAGCAACTTCCTCCTCTGAAAGCCAGCAATGATACCCTACGTTACCAACATTTTTTAGTACTCGTTTACCATACGTCTGATGATTTTCAGGATACAACCAAAGAGACTGTGTTTTTCCATCTTTCTCTACTCTTACAGCACTGAAGTATGATTTTACAGCTTTGGGAGTAGGGCTATATTCACTAATACTATCGGTAGCGGTAATCCTATAATATTCATCATTTTGTAGATCCAGTTTGATGAAATCAGTGAAATCTTTGTCATATAGATCAGTAGTGATATACAACTCTCTAGGATTGATGAATGCTGGTTGATTATTGTATCCGTCCGGGTTGAAACCACTTAAATAAACAGGGTTTCTCATGGTTATTTTTTCTCCATTATTGAGAATGGTAAGCATGTATAGGTCAGTATTTGGCAATTGCGCACTTCCCGCAAAAAACAAGAAGAGTAAGAAGGTGGTAAGACTAAGTTTCATAATGATTATTGTCTAATTTGAGTTGCCCAAAATAGTAATTTCTAATGAATTTAATTCACTAAAATTGAAAACATCATTAGTTGATGATATTGCCTTACATATTATGTAGATTATGGGTATCGTTTATCCCATAACAATGAATCTATTGTCCATAGGGTCAAGGTGCTCAACGAGGTCATCAAAAAAAGATTCTCCAGCAGCCATATAGTGCGGCATAAAATTATCAAATCTTTCTTGAAGTCCATTATTAGGGAATAACTTATCTTTCATTTTGCCTATTTTATTGACCTGCACTTCCTGTTGAGACTTGATTGCTCTTTTCATTCGTGACTCCATTTGATCAATATTTTTTAGCTGTTTGGTCATGTCCGCAAGAACAGATTTTGCAAGTCCAGGATCTACTTGTTTGCTTTTGTCAGCAATCTCCTCATATGTTTTTTGGATGATCGCTTTTTGATCTTCAAGTTCGATTTCTACTTCCGTATTTGCATTTATATATTGATTGATCAATTCATCTGGAGTCTGGAATATATCATGAATTGTAAAACCTAATTTATCAATTGTTTTATTTAAACCCTTATTTAGAATCATCACAGAATTACGACGTATCAACATCGGGAAGAATATACCAAATGCTTCGAATTGTGTCTTTCTCTCAAGCCAATAGGCAATCTCACCTCCTCCTCCGACATAAGCAAGATTAGGCAGTATTGATTCTTGATACAATGGCCTCATTACTACATTAGGACTGAAGTTTTCTGGCTTTGAGTCTAACTCCGCTAATATTTCGGACTCACTAAATGTCAATGGGCTATCTACGATATTGTATTTGCCTTCCACGAATTCTATCCTATCTCTAGATCCTTCTCCTAAATAGAATAAATTGATGTCTCTAGGGAATGCTTGCGCTTTGAAATTATGAACAGTAAGTTTTTCTTGTGTTTCTGTAACTAGAGGTTGACTAAGTCTTTCCGTTAGTTCTCTTTTCATAATAGGAGCAAATGCGGCTTTCAGCTTTGCATCATCCATATTAACAGCGATTACCCCATATTTTCCGAAAAGTGCATTTACAAATTTGAATACAAACTCACCGTAGGAATTACATGAATTTAAGCTCTCGTTTAGAATTGTCTTTAAGTTCAATGCAATCGGGTTGTCGCCGAGGATGGCTGTTACTTCATCAATTACTTGTTGTAACCCTTCAATATCCAATCTGCCGACAGGTCCTTTTGCTTCACGGTCCCATTTTATTGATTTTCCAAACAAATTGAGATGATCCACTTCATCAAAATCATGATCCTCACCTCCACTTATGAATGTCGGAACAAAATTACAATGAGGGTGCTCAATTTTTAATTGTTTACACAAATTAATCACTGAACAAACCTTTAATATATAATAAAGCGGCCCTCCAAAAAGACTTGGTTGATGTGCTGTTATTATTGTGAATGTATTTTCAGATTGTAAAGAATTAATATTTTCATTTTGTAAGCTAGAAGTGACGATTTCTGAGTAGTTGGTCTTTAAAACCTCGACCAAGAGTGATCTATTTATTGGTTTTGACTTTCTATCCTCTATAGCTTTTGCAAAGGATGATAGGTTCGGCGTGTAGTTGTAGAAGTCTTTTAGAAATGGCTCTAACTTGATGTAAGATAGGTCTTTAAAAGATACAGCTGATACTTGGGAATAGTCTATTTTTTCGATTTTCATCCTTTATTTATGTCGTCAATTCTTAGATTCGCAAAGGTAAAGAAACAGATCAATACCATATAAGTTTTGTCGTGTAAAGGATAGAAACAGTCTTTTGATATTCAATATTCACGAAGCAGTGCACATTGTGAAATTTCTCTTACCTTCATCCTAGATTAATTCGCACTATTGTTGAGGTGGGGATACAAATACAACACATTTATATTGAAGTCTCTATTCTACACATTTGTTTCGTCAATAATGGTACTCGTATCAGCAGTTGTGTTAATTAGTTCTATTATATACTTAGCTCCTGTGGATCCAGCTAGACTCACATTCGGACAACGAACAGACAGTGCGGCTTTAGAAAGAAAGCAAGCCGAGTTATTTCTGGATAAACCCTTGCATATCCAGATGCTTTATTATTTAAATGATATTTCGCCTATAGGTTTTGGTGATGGGGCCAGATATGATTCTAAAGAGGTCTCATATTTTAAACCATTTGGTAATAAAGAGACAAAAAGCATTCTTATTAAAGTTCCATATTTTAGAGAGTCATTTCAGTCGGGTAGGAGTGTGTCATCGTTATTGATTGACGCAATACCTAAGACATTGATTTTGGCAATTACAGCTATGATGATAGCTATACTTTTTGGAGTTATACTTGGCATCATTGCGGCTTTGGTGAAAGATACTTGGCTAGATCAATTTATTATAAGTGTTTCAGTTTTAGGGATATCAGTGCCGAGTTATGTTAGTGCGATTATATTAGCATTGATCTTTGGATTTTTATTGAGAGACTATACAGGACTCAATTTACAAGGCAGTATTTTTGACATCAACGATATTGGAAATGAGGTTATAGTTTGGAAAAATCTGATTTTACCCGCGATAGCCCTAGGTGTAAGACCACTTGCTATTATTACACAATTAATGAGATCTTCATTACTCGATGTTCTTTCTCAAGATTATATGAGGACAGCCAAAGCAAAAGGTTTAGAGTTCAAAAAAGTAGTAATAAATCATGCTGTGAAAAATTCTCTTAATCCAGTATTTACAGCGATTACAGGTTGGTTTGCATCATTACTTGCGGGAGCTTTTTTCGTGGAAAATGTTTTTAATTTTAAAGGTATAGGTGGCTTGACTGTGAATGCATTGATCAATTATGATATTCCAGTATTGTTGGGATGTGTGATATTTGTGTGTATTGTATTTATCATGATCAATATTCTAGTTGATTATGGATATCGGATCTTTGACCCTAAAGTGAAAGGGTAAACAAGAAAAAGTATCTAGTCAGAATCCAACATTTTCATGTTGTACAATTGATTCTGTGATAATAGATACACAGACTTCCGACTAAGTCATATTTCTATCATTACTTTATTTTTCATTTGAAAGACACCATTAGGCAGAACCCGTTTGGATTGAATACTTAACAGTTGAGATCTAGTTTATTTATCTAAACGTTGGTGGGCAGGAGATAACGTTAAATTTGCTAATTTGAAACAACAATAACACCACTGAACCAATATTTCGCATCTCTATAATACCAAACACCGTTTAGTAAAATAAGAATTACTAGTTTTACCACAAGTACAAAAACTTATGTCTATGAATTATATCAAATCAATTTTACTAGCTCTTATATTTATTTCAGTTTATAGTTGTTCTCCGAAAACAGCCCCTGCTGTTGTAGAGACTCCAGTTATAGAAGTACCAATTAAGCAAGAACCAGAAAACCCATGTCGTACATTCGGTGATCTATCTAATGCGGAGCGAGATGATGTTGAGACAGCATATGTTTTGTATAAAGATCTGGTTAAGGAAGGGAAATATGAAGAGGCATTTCCACTGTGGACAAAGGCTTACTACAGTGCGCCGGCATCAAATGGCCGAGTAAAGTATCAGTTTGATGATGGAGTTATGATTTATACCAATAAATATAACAATGAAACAGATCAGGCTAAAAAGCTGATTTATGTAGACAGTGTAATGTCTATCTATACAAAACGTATGGAATGTTTTGGTGAAGAAGCCTATACAAAAGGAAGAATGGCTTTCGATTATTACTACACATTCCCTGGTACTAAATCTGAAGATGAGATTTTCGATATGTTCAAAATGAATTTTGATGTGAATGGAAAGAAAGCTGATTATTTTGTTGTGAATCCTTTTACACAGTTATTATCAGATAAGATTATTGCAGGAACAATATCTAACGAAGAAGGTAGGAAGTATGCCAAGTTAATAAATAAGACAATCGAAAATGGACAAGCAAATTGTAAAGGAGCATTATGTGAATCATGGGCTATTATTGCGGATTATGCACCTGTCAAATTGGAGTCCCTAGAGGGGATTGATGGATTCTACGATTGTGATTATTACGCTGATAAGTACTATTCAAGATTTGAAGAGGACCCGAGGAATTGTGATATGATTAATCTAGTAGGGAGAAGGCTTAAGAGAGGAGGGTGTGCAGTCGATGATCCGAGATTGGTAAAGGTAACTGCGGCACATGCTGCTAATTGTAAAGTAGAAGTTGTAAATGAAACTGGATCATTAAAATTAGCTTTTGCTAAGTATAACGAGGGGAATTATAGAGAAGCAATTCCATTATTTCAAGAATATATTGATGGACAATCGGACCCAGCTAAGAAATTTAAATACACGATGGTTATTGGAAAGATCTACTATGGAGATCTGAAGAATTTCCCTAAATCAAGAGAGGCGGCAAGAACGGCTGCAAAATTAGACCCTACTTCAGGGGAACCATACATGCTTATTGGAAAGTTGTATGCATCGAGTGGTCCATTGTGTGGGTCTGGTCGAGGATGGAACTCGCAAATAGTTACTTGGCCTGCAATTGATATGTTTACAAAGGCAAAGAACTTGGATTCTAATGTTGCAGCTGAAGCCAACAAGTTTATCAAACAATACAAGCAATATATGCCTACAAAAGAGGAAATCTTCCAAAGACGACTCAAGGTAGGTGATAGATTCAAGGTGCCGTGTTGGATAAAAGAAAATACAACAATAAGATCTGTAGACTAATATGGAAGAAGAAATAAAAGAAGTTGCATCAATTTTAGAACAGATTGCTGAGCTCAATGAGATGATCAGTATGAACAAGGAAAATAGATATTTGCATGATCAGTTCTTGAACAACAAAGCCGGTTTTGTGCAAGAGTTGAAACAAGCCTTGTCTAAGTTTGATATGGAAATAGAGGTTAAAACAAATGACTTGCCATAAGGCTCAATTTTTCAACATAAGAACGCATATATCCACAAATCAAACAATAGGCATAACCATCTCATTTTTCACCTCCGTCATAATGAATGAACTTTGCACACGGCCAATGTTAGATATTGCAGCTAACTTATGAGTAATGAAATGCTGATAGTCAACCATGTCGGTAGAATATATTTTAAGTAAATAATCAAACATGCCAGCAATATGGTAGCATTCCATTATTTCGGGTAAAGACTTTACATCAGCTTCAAACTGTTTTATGTATTCTGTATGATGACTTTCTAGCGAAACCGTACAGAAGGCTACCAGTTGGAAACCCATTTTTTCTTTATTTACGATTGCTGTATAGCCTTCGATATATCCATCACGCTCTAGTTTCTTAATGCGCTCGTATACAGGAGTGGTTGACATTCCTAGAAGTTCTGCTATTTCTTTGATGGTCTCCTTGCCGTTTTCTTGCAATTTGTGGATGATTCTCTTGTCTGTGGCATCTAAAGTATTAGCCATATTAGGTTTATTTTCTTTTGAAATGTAAATATACTGATTGGTTTAGGTTTATTTTCTTTATTTGGTTAAATATTAGGTTTATTTTCTTTGTTTTATTATTTAAGTAGAAATATATTATATTGATTGTAGTTTTGGGCAAAATTAAAACATAATTATTATGCCTATTCACAAGTTGTCTCCAGAAAGTTTAATGATGTCATACGGGTACAAACCTGAGTTGTCAGAGGGAGCAATAAAGCCTCCAGTTTTTCAGACTTCTACTTTTGTATTTAAAACTGCGGAAGAGGGGAAAGCATTTTTTGAATTAGCATACGGGTTAAGAGAAAAAGATCAAGGTGAAGAACTTGGTCTTATATATAGTAGAATTAACAATCCAAATCTTCAAATCCTAGAAGAACGTCTTTGTCTTTGGGATGAAGCGGATGATTGTGCTATGTTTGAAAGTGGAATGTCAGCTATAAGTACAGTTCTTTTGGAGTTTTTGAAACCAGGGGATTTGCTTTTGTATAGTTCTCCAACTTATGGCGGAACCGATCATTTTATTCATCACTTCTTACCGAAAATTGGAGTAAATGCAGTAGGATTCACAGCCGATAATACACAAGAGGAAATCGAAGAGATTATTCGACAGACAGGTAAATCAGATAGGTTAAGCATGATCTATATAGAAACACCTGCAAATCCGACAAATGCTGTTATTGATATCGAAATGTGTGCTAGGATAGGAGAGAAATTTTCTACTCCAGAATCAAAGGTTAATCTAGCTGTGGATAATACGTATATGGGGCCGCTTTGGTGCCATCCATTGAAACATGGAGCTGACCTTGTAATCTACTCAGCTACTAAATATATTGGTGGACATAGTGATGTTATAGCGGGAGCAGTTCTTGGGAATTCTGAAGTTATGGGGCGAGTGAAAGTCTTAAGAACTTTTCTTGGTAACATGGCCAGTCCTAATACTTGTTGGTTACTTCTTAGAAGTTTAGAGACCCTCAAAGTAAGAATGGAAGCACAAGCTAGAAACGCACAAGCTGTCGCAAACTTTTTATCTAAACATGACTTAGTTAAAGAAGTACGATATTTAGGCCTATTAGAACCTGGTTCAAAAGACTATGAAGTTTATAAAAAACAATATTCTGCTCCAGGTGCTATGATTTCAGTATATATTAAGGGAGGAGAAAAGGAATCCTTCTGTTTTTTGAATAACTTAAGTTTGTTCAAATTAGCGGTGAGTCTTGGAGGTACAGAGAGTCTTGCTCAGCACCCTTGTACAATGACCCATGCAGGTGTTTCTCCAGAGGATAAAATTAAACTTGGTGTAACTGACCAATTAGTAAGACTTTCTATAGGTGTAGAGAATGCCGAGGACCTAATTTGGGATGTCAATCAAGCACTAGAAGAAGTCGCAACTCTTAAGGTAGAACCAGCTGTATTAGCTGAGGATTGTTAGAGTTTGTATGCTAATGAGAAACCAATGGTGTCAGTTGTGTTTCTTACAGTTTTACAAATTTTAGTATTCTATTTGAACTTCCAGTATTAATATTTATGAAGTAGATACCTGATTGAAGGAAATTTGTTTCTATATATTTCAGTTGAGAATTATCATCTTTTCTAATAACGACCTCTCCGACTTGATCTATGATGGTGAAAGGGAAGTTGATTTGTATTGGAGAATTATTGTTAGCAATAAATAGTTGACTATTAGATGGGTTTGGGTAAACGGAAAACCTGTTTTCTTCATTGAGTTCATTAGTATCTAAAGTGAAGCAAGGAGAATCAGTATCCCCCAAAGTAGCGGTTCCACATAATTCTAGTAGTGTATTTTGATCTTCCTCTAGACCAAAGTTAATAACTAGTAATTTATATTGCTCACCCGCAATAGCATCAATTTGTTGGAGAAAGTTATTGTCTCCATTCGAACATCCCGCATTCTCGAATAAGTCAGTATCGTTAGGGCTTAGCCCAGTTGCCAAGAGGCATGGGTCACTTGGAAACCCAGCTGTCTCACCAGAAAACATGCATCTTACAGCTTCCTTGTTTGGACATGAAGCATTCGGATTTGATTTATATAATATGAAATCTAGATCATAGAATTCTGAATCGATTGATAATGTAAAGTAAAGTGTTCCTGATTCTTTTATTGTCCAAGTAAACCAATGTGTAAGTAAGCTTCCGTCTTCATCATTAAAAAGAGCATCGGCTCCAGTACATATTGGACTCAATAAGTCTGAAAATTGATTTTCCGCTTGACTAAATGTGAATGTAACATCATCTTTGTTTTCTAGTAATAAAGCTCCTGTACAATCTCCTAACTGTGCGAAGATTGCGGATGAACAAGTGAATAAAAAGATTACGAGGTAGATTTTTAAGGTTTTCATGATCTATCTTTTTGTGATTATGAACTTGCTTTTTATTCAAGTTTATGTAATTTCTATCTATGCTAAGCTATAAA
Source organism: Herpochondria borealis (assembly GCA_032274145.1). Taxonomy (NCBI): domain Eukaryota; phylum Rhodophyta; class Florideophyceae; order Ceramiales; family Ceramiaceae; genus Herpochondria; species Herpochondria borealis. The sequence goes on along the minus strand of JAVCKV010465568.1, from coordinate 42,947 downwards.
TTTTTGATAAGAAATTGAAATTCAATTTGCTTTACTTAGAAGTTCTATGTATGTTTGTGCATAGAACTTCTAAGTATGAAAAATATTTCAAAAGACCTTGTTGCTGCTTCCTGTATTCCATTGGTTCTATCAATACTGGAAGACGGAGAGGATTACGGATATAGCATTATCAAGAAAGTAATGGCTGCTAGTAATAATCAACTAGAGTGGAAAGAAGGCTCGCTTTATCCTGTGTTATCAAAACTAGAGAAAAATGGATATGTAAATTCAGAAATACGAACAGATAGCGGCAGGAAGAGAAAATACTACTCAATCAATAAACCTGGAAAAAGTAAACTTGCAGAATTAAGAGAAGAGTGGCAATTAATAACAAATACAATGGATAGATTATGGATTCCAAAGACTACGATTTAGTAAACGAAGAAATAAAATTAGTGATCTCTGAATTGAATAACAAAGAGATTCTTTCTGGTCAAGATAAGATTGAGATTGAAGATCACTTCTATTGTGATGTTGAAGAACTTGCAAATGTTGGACTTTCAACAAAAGAAGCATTATTAGTGGCGAGAAGTCGATTTGGGGCACTGGAAGGAATACGGGAGGATTACGAGGCCGTTAAGCCAGAAAGTAATTTAATGTATTTTGGTTTTATGGGTGTTCTTATGTTCTCATGTTTAAAAGGACTATTTGTTCTTACTAACATAATGGCACAATTGTATTGGATTAGTGCAATCACTTATGACTCTTCATTCTTAGAAAATCATTTCTGGGTAGACATTCCTTTTAGATTTTTGTTGCTAATCGGAGGAGTTTGGATGATTTTTAAACATTTAAAAAGAAACAATATTGCTACTTTTAGTAGGTTTTGGTATATCCCATTATTGTACCTTTCTATGGAAGTTTTAGATAGACTAATTGGTTTTGTTGTTCTTCCTGGAATGAATCCATATACACCATCTTATAATATGCAATTTTATGGTGTGATGATTCACAATCAAGCGATAGTCAACCTAGTCACTATTGTCTTAGTTGGAGTAGTAGTTAGTTTTTTACTTTTTAGGATGAAGAAAAGCGAGTATGAGTTTGTGTGATCTATCTAATTGATTACACTATCAATTTTTTTCTTCATTTTCTCGAAAGTACTATATCCTGAAGCAATCAAATGAGTCTGCCCATTATGTTCGATCAATATGGTCGGAAATGACCTCACCCCAATTTGCTGTGATCGCTGAAAGTGTTTTTGAGTGTTGGCTTTCATTTCTGATGTGTCAAATTTGTTCTGGAATAGATCAAAGTCAATGTCCAATTTAGTGCAAATCCCTTTGTAGAAATCAACTAATTTGGGGTCTCTATTTTCTAAATAAAATCCCTTTTGGACTTCTTTGAAAAATGCAAGCGATTTATCGGAATCTATAGATTGCACAGTTACAACAGATCTACAAGACGGTTCGGTATCATAATCAAACGTTTCCCAATCTAGCAAGTCAAATTTAAATGGTTGTCCGGACAACATACCCACATCTTCCCAATGGTGTTTGAGGAAATCTTTGAATTGTGAATTCCACTCTTCACCACCACCAGCTCTTAATCCTCCCATTATTAGCTCTAAATCTACTTTTTCTTTGTAGTGATGAGTTACTTGAGCTAGTTCTTCGGCAATACCGTAACACCATGAGCACATAGGATCCCCCACATATATTAATTTTGGTTTTTGGTTAGTTGTGCTCATCATTGTTGTTAGAAGTATAAGAAATAAATATTTTAGCATTCTTTAGCATTAAGATTTTCGTACGTCGATTTAACTATACTTTAAAACGAATTATATAACACTATATAATACAAATCAGTTTAATTAGCATCGTTTTTATAATCATTCATTAAAATAAATGTTTGTGATTAATTCTATTCTTACCTTCTAACATGTTATCCGTAACGAAATACTAGGGACATTTTGAGAATGATCAACTTTCACTTAGGAGGATGATAAAAGTAGGAAACGATGCAATGAAATCATCAATTAAAACTCAATTCACATGAAAATTGGAAATATATTAATAGGAATCGGTTTACTTATATTAGGCGGGATTGCGGGCATTTGGTACACAGCTTCACAAAATCAATCATTAGTAACCGAACAATTGGCGTTGAGAACCAAGTTTGATTCAACTAATCAGCCTGCGATAAGTGGAGTTAGTAGTATTAGGCGAAAGGTAGACCCAGTTACAGCTGTAATCAGTGCAGAAGAGGCAACTATCAAGTTGTTCGAAGAGACAGCGCCATCAGTTTGTTTTATCAATACATCGAAAGTGACACAAAGTAGATGGAATAGAAATGTTCAAGAAATTCCGGCAGGTACAGGTTCAGGATTTATATGGGATGACAATGGAAACATTGTCACCAATTATCATGTGATTAAAGATGCTAATCGTGTTACAGTTACATTATCGGATATGAGCAGTTGGGATGCGGAATTAGTTGGTAAAGCTGAAAATAAAGACCTTGCTGTATTAAGAATCAAAGCACCATCAAGTGTATTGACTCCTATTAAAGTAGGAAATTCGAGTGTATTAAAAGTAGGTCAATCAGTGTTTGCAATAGGAAATCCCTTTGGCTTAGACCAAACTCTCACCACAGGAATCATAAGTGCACTCGGTAGAGAGATTCAATCAATCACTGGCCGACCAATCAAAGATGTAATTCAAACAGATGCAGCAATCAATCCAGGTAATTCTGGTGGGCCATTACTTGATGGCAGTGGACGATTAATCGGTGTAAATACAATGATATATAGTCCTTCAGGGGCCAGCGCAGGGATTGGTTTCTCTATTCCCGTAGATGAAGTGAATTGGGTAGTCAGCGACCTAGTAAAATATGGGGAAGTCAGAAAACCAATCATAGGCATAACGTTAGTCTCATCTCAATATACACGTCAAGCAGGATTGGATGGATCTCTTATTCTTGATGTTGCGGAATCAAGCCCTGCACAATTAGCTGGACTAAGACCTACTACAAGAAATAAAAGAGGAGAAATAGAATTGGGTGATATTATAGTTGCTATCAATGATGATAAAGTATCTACGAATAATGAATTGTTTTCTGTTTTGGAGAAATATAGTCCTGGAGATGTGATTTCTGTTACCTACAATAGGGCAGGGAAGGAGAAAGCGTTGGAATTAACGCTAGGGAGTTCGGTTAATATTTAAAAGACTTAATAGAAAGTTTACGGATATAAAGGGAGCATCATTTTTATGATGCTCCCTTTTATTTTCAAGTAATGGCTTGTTCTGTTTATTATGTCTTATGCTTGCAAGTCTGTCTATTTCAATATGGTTGTCAAAAGGATAATGATCTATTTTAAATCTCAATAGTATCTTACTATCCCCGATTTCATTCAATGAATTATCTTTTTTAACCGAACAAAGTTTATTACTAAATTGTATCTCTGCAAGAATAAAAATAACCCAGAGATTCACCAATGTGCTCTGAGTTATATATTTATTCGATATGTATTTGCTAAATATTTCTAGCGAATTTTACGATGTCGGTACTTGCTCATAAGTTTGCCCAGTAGCTTTTAGATGCGATAAAAATTCTGACGAAGACTCGAAGAAAGTTAATGCACCGGAAGCTCTAAGCGATGGCCCTGGTACCCATACTGTAACACCAGCTACAACAATCTTTGCCCAACTATATGCATCGAAGGAAATCGAAGTTGCAGTTAAGTTCCAGTTCGTAACTCTGATGCAAATTTCTTGGCCAGTGTTTGCTTTAGGATAATAATCTTTATTGCCTGTTACTTGAAAAGGGCTAACAATATGCCGGGTACCAGCCACAATAGCTTCACCAGAAATATAAAACTTATTTGTACTACTGTTTCTTGTCAAACGAACGGTATAGTTAACCGGACCATGAGAACCACTTTGTGTCCAGATTAATTTGTTTTCCATATTATTTGTATTTATTGATTTTTTTGGATCTGACATTATATTTATTTTAAAAGTTAAAAAAATGATTAAAAATTATGCTTTGTGATCACATCCCATTAATATCAACCCTTCATAAAAGGTTACCCTGATTTAGAATAATAATTTCAATTATTACATAAACTATTGAATATCAGATGTATATTTAGGAGTGTTATATTAAGATCAAATAATTAAACAAAGAAGAAAGAGATCAAGTAATCAGATAGGAGTTATTTGGATTAAATAATTATTTAAGTTTTGATGGTAACCTTTTTAGGCATTGTTGTTATTAATATCTGAATAAAAATTCTTTTAAACCTCAATAAAAATCAATATGAATAATGCAATTAAAGACTCAATTACAAAAAGGCCAAAAGTAACTAGTGTTAAATTAAAAGTCAAACCAGGTGTTTACGGAAGTGAAATTGATAAAACTTGGATTGAGCTGACAACAGACCCAGAACCCAATTCTGAGAATCTTAAAGATTGGGGAATTACATTAAAATTTCCTTCGCCTTCAGAAATTCCAGATAGTCAACTGACAGACACTAGAAAATATCAACGTCAACCTATTGATAGAGGCAGTAATAGAGTAACATATTCCAGGCGTAATTTTCTGCATGAAAAGCCCAAAACACCGATAGTAGAGCTTCATTTTGAAAAAGAAGATGTAGAAATAGACTACCCGAAAGAAGTTACTTATGAAGAGATACACGACAACAAATGAATAGCAAAAAAATGGAAAAGTTCAGCGGATTATTTTTCAAGTTGCTTCCATTTTTTTCTTTTTTTTGCGCCTTTACTTTGTATGCTCAAGAGCCAGTGGGCAGGACTTTAGAAGCTGATATTCTACTTGCAGAGAAATTTGTAAAAAAAGGAACCGTCTTTTCAAATGATGAGATTTATATGAAAGCACTTGATGTTTTGCAAGATGCTCAGTATTTGTATTCTAAACACAATCGCTGGGAAAAAGCAATACAATGTGTGATTCAATGTTCAGTACTTTCTGATAATTTTGAGACAGCCGATCTGAAATTAAAATATAGTTCTCTGGCATTAAATCTTGCGCGACAAAACTTACCAAAAGATCATTTAATTCTTGCCTCTGCTTTTCGTCAAAAAGCAGAGGCATTGATGATGATAGAGAAGTTAGATTCCGCTATTTATTTTCTAACTCTAGCAATACCAACTTTTAAACAACATGAAGCTTGGTCGGACTTTGGATGGAGTGAAATATTAGTAGGCGTGAATTACCTAAATCAATATAATTTAGAGGATTGCCAATTACATTTTGATCAAGTTAAGTATCTCCTTCAGGATCATAAATTACCTAAAGAAGATCGTCCGGAATTACAATCAACCTATCATGAACTTTCAGGTGTGTTGTATAAACTGCAAGGCGACTTCGAAAGCGCCATCAAAAACACAAAAGAAGTTCTTTCTTTTAACCTAGATAAAATTGAGTCTTCGGCTTTAGACTCTTTTTTTATTTCTGGGTATTTTAATAACCTGGGAGTACTTTACTTAGAGAAAGGGGACTATCAGCGGGCATTGGATAATTTCATGCAAGCTTTATATAGTTATGGACAAGCTAGTGAAGATCCGATATTACTATACAATATTGGAGAACTACTAATAAAGAAGCACAAACACAAGGAAGCTATTTCAAATTTTCATAAAAGCTTAAAACTGACAAATGGTCAAGAAGGTGGATTGAAAGAAAAAATAGATATTTTCAATGGACTAGGAGTTGCTTTTAGAGAATTGAAACAGTATGATTCGGCGATGCTTTATTGTGAAGCAGCTCTAAATGTTCCGATTAACTATCGAAGGTCAACTACTTTGGGCTTATTAGGAAGTATATATATCAATAGAAAAGAAGCTCTTCCTGCAATAAAATACTTGAATCTAGCAATCGAAAATCTGAAAATAGATACAACAAGTTTCAAGAACAACTCTTTCTTAATCTCACGACTAAATCACTTGAATGGAGATGCATACTTTTTAAATCAAGATACTATCACAGCTTTAAGCTTTTATCAGAAAGCATTAGTTACTAATCACAAAAACTTTAAAGACAGTTTAAATTTCCACAATAATCCTTCATTGTTGGGCATCAATGAACCTATTTATTTTTTAGAATCTATAAGGAGCAAGGCAAAAACATTATCTACTTATACTAAGCAAGTCAAACAATTGGAAATGTCTATGGCTACTTATAAATTGACTATTCAATGGATGGACACATTGCAAGCAAGTTATTATTCTGAAGCAGCGCAATTAGATTGGAGTGAGACATTCAAATTAATCTATGGAGAAGCAATAAATGTTGCATATCAATGCTACCAACTTACTAGTGATATTAAGTTTCTTGAAGAAGCATTTTTCTTCTTGGAAAAAAGTAAAAATGCGATTCTGTTAGAAACAATAGTATCTAATGAAGGTAAATCTTTAGCCAAAGTTCAAGACAGTTTGATTAATAGAGAAAGGGATTTAAATCTTGATCTTGTTTTTTATAAAAATAAAATACAAGAGGCGGAAGCAAAGAAAGAAGTAAATCAAATAAAACTGTATCACAAATATCTTTCAAAAACACGTCTGGAACTGATTGCATTAAAAGAGCAACTGGAGAAGGACTATCCTGTTTTTCATGAGTGGAAATATGGAAAAAAAATGATCTCCATTGCTACTGTGCAATCAGGCATATTAGACAAAAGAACAGCATTTTTGGAATACTTTCTTGGTGAAAAATACGCTTTTGTTTTTGTTATTACAAAAGATTCTTCAGTTCTGATTCCGTTGGTGTCCTCAGAACAAATCTTCAAATCAGTTACCGAATTTCGAGAAGCCCTTGTAGACCCTACTGGATTTCAAGTAGATTCCAAGTTAGCTTTTAATAATTACCAGCAAAAAGCCTTTAGAGCATATCAGAACATTATAGAGGCTCCAATTGGTGCATTCCCTTCTGATATAGAAAAAATAATTCTTTCGACAGATGGAATATTAAATACCATTCCATTCGAAGCATTAGTCAATGAAGCGAGCACCGCACCAGATATTGATTTTGCATTATTACCTTATTTGATATATAACTTTCGGTTTCATTATACCTATTCAGCAGCATTATTATTAAAACATAAAGCACGACAGGTACAAATACCAGCTAACTCAAGATGTTTGGCTTTTGCGCCATCTTATGAAACCATCAAACCTATTGCAGAACAGGGAGAAATAGATCAATTACGAAGCTCAAACGAACAACTGCAAGGAACAGCTCAAGAAATTAAACAAATATCGCACTTTATTGATGGAGACTTTAGTTTTGGCAGTTTTGCTACTGAGCAAAAATTTAAAACTGTTTCAGATCAATTTGGAATTATTCACTTGGCGATGCATGGAACAGTTGATATCGAAGACCCTGATCTCAGTTATCTGAAATTTTCAAATCTTAAACCTGTGGGGGATGAAGATAATTTGTTACATCATTATGAAATTGCTAATATGGATTTTCAAGCTCAGTTAGTAGTATTAAGCGCTTGTGAGACAGGAGTAGGAAGATATGAAGAAGGTGAAGGAGTGTTTAGTCTAGCTCGAAGTTTTATGTATGCGGGAGTTCCTAGTGTAGTAATGAGTCTTTGGAAAGTAAGCGATGCTAGTACAAGCCATTTGATGCCCAGTTTTTATAAAAATCTTAAGAATGGCTTGTCTAAAGACAATGCTATGCATCTAGCAAAATTGAGGTTTTTAAATGAAGCAAATGTGGAGTTTAGACATCCATTCTATTGGTCTGCTTTTGTAATGATGGGGGACTCTCAAAAACTTAAAAAGAAGGATTCGTATTTGGTTTTTGTGTTAGGGTTCTTATTGCTTGTTTTGATAGGATGGGGAGTTAAACGAAAAGCAGCATAGAGATTCTATTCTAATTCTTTTAATAGATTTTTTGCTTTTTGACCCAATCGATCCTGAGATTCTGATAACGACTGTAATAAGACTTTTGCCTCATTTATTTTATCTTTTTTCAAAAGAATTAAAGCGGCATACCACTTTGATTGAGGTATGTAAATATTGGATCCATCATTAATTGTTTTTTGAAATTGCTGTTCAGCTAGTTCAATATTCGGAGGATTCAGATTCAAATAAGCATTAGCAAGATAAAATGATATCGTATTATCTTGCCCATCTGACTGTGCTAATCCTTTAAAGGTGCTGATTGCAAGTGTAAAATCTTTTGTTTGATATTGATTAATCCCTGTACTGAGTACTGACTTTAAATTCACTTCACTTCTCACACTTTGGTTTAGGGAATATGGCTTATAATATTGGGCAAATAATTCTTCTCCGGAAGCCGGACTCGAAAATATGTTTTTATAAATTAACGCACCAGCAATTACAGCTATTAACGCTGCTATTAAAGCTAAATAAGTCCAATATCCAGGAGAAGCTTTGTCGGAGATTTTCTTCGAGGTATTCTTATCTATAAATAGTTCTCCTTCTTGTTGCACAATTTTCTGAAAATTCAATGCAGGTTTATTACTCAACGCAATATCCATCTCTCTAATAATCATAACCTGTTCAGCTAAATCAGGTTCAGATTCCAATCTTCGGTCAAATTCTACTGTATCAGATGCACTTAGTGCTCCTTGCAGATATGCTTCAATTATTTCGTATGTTTCTTTTGATAAATTCATTGATAATTATCTATTCATTACCTATTTTTAATTCCTGATAACTTGGTGCATTTCGAATTAACTGAATCAATTTTTCTTTACATAAGAATTTACGCTTTTTGGTATAGTTGATACTTCCATATCCCATTTGTTGCTGGATGTTTTTCATACTTACTTTTTGCAAAAACAAGTCAATTACTTTTTGGCAATCTTCACCTAATTGTAAGAACATTTTACGATACAAAAAATATTGTTCACTCTTCTCAAAAATTGGTATCTCCTCATCTTTTAACATTAATAACATTTTACTATCAAGTGTTACCTTTTTATTTGATATTTTTCTTAGTTTATTATACCAGATATTCCTACATATAGCATAAAAATAGGTCAGAAAACTACTTGTTAATTTAAAATCTGATTGCTGCACTTTTTGATACATCAGTACTAGCCCTTCCTGAAACACGTCGTATGCATCTTCCTTAGTACCTTGATGGTTTTCAACCAGTTGAACAATTGCTTTATGGTAGTTTTCGTAAATTAAACGAATCACTACTCTATCGCCTGATTTGATTCCGTCAATATAATTTTGATCTCTTCCTTTTGCCATAAATGTTTGAAAATCAATGATTTTACAAAATCATTAAGTGTTCCGTAAATGCTGAGTATGGTCTAAATATACATAAAAAACTGATGAGTTAGGAGTGGTTTATTGACACACTAATTGATTAACCTCTTGCCGATATGATCTTTTTCTTACAGATAAGTGGCACTATAAGAAAGGGACTGGTGCGTCACTTTACTGTCTATAGGGGGCTCCAAAACCAAGATGAAGAAAGTAGGCAGAATAAATGCGGCATTTTAGCATTCTTTCTTCAACCACTTGAAGCCTAAATTGGTGTTAATCATACAAGTCGTTTATAACTGTTACTCTTCTCTTAGGCGCACTAATATAGCGGAATGAATTATGCACTAAACACACTGTGATTGAATTGCATTTCAATGTGTTTTGTTATTCTCAAAGTCAATCCGCAAAAACAAAATATAACCACGTCAATAAATGCTAAATAGCAGATATCAATAATAAAGTGGTCGTGGTTAATATTCTAACAACTATTTGATAGAAATCAAATAAAAGGAGTACACTTTAGCCTCTTTTACCAATGCCGCATTATAGAGTCAAGCTCTAAACATTAATTATTAAAATTACTGTTAGACGCTATAATCTATGCGACCAAAGGCATTTTTGTTTTTATGGAAACTGAATCTTGTATTTCGCTTAAAAGATCAATGGTATTAAATTTATTTTCCAAAGTAGGAGAGAGATCTAAAAATATAATTTCATTGACGTCAAAATCCATATTTAACTTTAGAACATAATCAGTAAATTTGTCTTTTCCAGCCAAGATGTTGGGTACAATGAAAGTGTTTTTACCCCACATAGACTTGGCATGAAGGTTTTTGGCATCTTTTTCAGATTCTCCTACAATACCAGCGATTGCAATATTTACTTTCGGTTTTTTACCAAACTTTTCACCATATTGATCAGTAAATATTTTAAGTTCTTCCACCATAGGTTTATCTTTAGATACATTGTGGAATAGTGATCTAGAAAAATTGCAATCGTATTTAAGACAATCCTTAAGTCCACGATAACTAAGACCTAACATCCATAAATTTGGAGCTGGATATTTATATGGTGGAATGGTTATACCTTTTTCAAAATATTCATCCTCATTATTAAAGAAACTGAAAAGGTCATCAACTTTCTTTTGAGTATTGTTTGGTGCCCCTGACTGAATATCATGCATCAGGCTAAGGAAATCTTCGGTCGAGCTTCCTTTTGCTATTCCTAAGTCTACTCTTCCAGGGAATAAAGAATTCATCATTTTAAAACTGCAGGCAACTCGATAGGAAGAATGTAAATTCATTAGAATTCCAGCTGCACCAACATTGATTCTTTCTGTCATTCCAAGAATAATAGGAATAAGTGGCTCAGGATTGGCCCACATTGTAGCACCATAATGTTCTCCAAGCCAGAATCTAGATAAACCAGCTTCTTCAGTTTTTACGGCATGCTCTATTACAGAAGTTATTGAATGTTTATTTCCTACGTCAAATGTTAAGATTCCAAATTTCATGATTAGAGGTTTAAGATTTTATGAATTATTTTTTTATTGTCTATTCGTATATCAACGGATGTTTCTTCAGAGGAACTTATAAATGTATTGTTCGATTCAGATTTGGCTTCAACCAAGTAATCGCCATCGGTTGAAGTTTGTGATGGTATTGATTGAATAATACCAGCGACAATTTTTGAGTCTACCATAAAAGTTATCTTCTGACCAATCTTAATTTGATTGATGCTAGATTTTGGTACTTTGATGGAGAGATTATAGTCTTGAAGATTAGGCGTTATAAGCATTATATCCTCATCTTTGCTCTCTACGTATCCATTATTGAGCGCTTTGAGGAATCTTACTTTTCCTGAAATAGCTGAAGACACGGAAACATTATCTACTTTAAATAATGATTGATTCACATCAATATTCATTCCATCGGTTACTTCTAAGTCTTGGATTTTGTCGAATTCGTTTAAGACTATTGATTGACTCTTGTTTAATGGAGTTATTACTGCTTCAAATTTTGAATATATAGGATAATCAATTGTTACAGCTAATGTCAATATTAGACAGAATAAAACAAGGTATAGAGATATTCCCCATCGGATCAAATACCTAGGAGGTTTTCCTAAAATCTCTTTTACTTCCTCTTCAAAGAATGCTATTTGTTGTGCAGGACTATCTTTCATTTTTGTTTTTTTATGATTTAAATGAATTGAGCTATTAGGCTGATAATTCTAGTTGATTTTTCACTAGATTGAAGTATTTCCCTTTTAGCTTTACTAATTCTTCGTGGGAACCTCTCTCAGTTATTTCGCCTTCCTCTAGTACGACAATAGTATCTGCATTTTTCACAGTACTTAACCTGTGTGCAATTATGATAACTGTTTTGCCATCAAAAACTCGGGATAGGTTTTCACTTATTTCTTTCTCATTTCGTGCATCTAAGGCACTCGTTGCTTCATCAAAAAGTAAGACATTTGGGTTTTTGTAGATCGCTCTTGCGATAAGTATTCTTTGTTTTTGACCAGTACTTATATTGACTCCATTTGCACCTAGTTTAGTTTCAAATTTAAGCGGCATTGAATTTATGAATTCGGCAATATTTGCAGTTTTACAAGCCTTTAAAACTCTCTCATGATCCAAGTCATCAGTACCTAATGCGATATTGTTGATTATGGTATCATCAAATAAGTAGCCTTCTTGCATTACCGCCCCACATTTTCTCCGCCAATCATCATGAGAAACATTGGCAAAATCAGTATTTCCAATTTGTATGTTTCCATTCAATGGATCATAGATTCTAAGAAGTAGCTTCATTAAAGTAGTCTTTCCGCTCCCGCTTTCGCCCACAATAGCTGTGACTTTACCCGCTTCAAATTTCACATTAATATCTTTAAGGATAATCTTGCCTTTCTTACTTTCATCATATTTGAAACTGACATTCTTCAATTCAATATCTGCGTTGTCAGCTATAGGAGCTAAGTTTTTGCTGCTCAAAGATTCGTTTTCTTGATTATGTACTTCATTGATCCGGTCCATACTCAATTTTGCATCTTGGTATATATTTAGAATGTTGATCAATTGAATAATAGGACCGTTGATTTGTCCGATGATAAACGAGATGGCAAGCATCATACCCAAACTAAGTTCACCATCTATAACTAATGTAGCGGCGTAGAAAGTGATAATAATATTGCCTAATTCGTTGATCAAAAATGCACCTGCATTTTGAATCTGTTCAATGTTAAGGCTCTGGAGATTGATTTTGAATAATTTCGCTTGTAAATATTCCCACTCCCATCTTTTTTTGATCTCAGCATTATTCAATTTGAGCTCTTGCATTCCTTGGATCAATTCAATACTCTTATCATTGTTTTGTGATAGTTGAGAGAAAAGTTTATGATCAATTTTAGCTCGTTTCTTTAAGAAAATAATAGCCCACATCAAAAAAGCAAACGAGGAAGCTAAGAAAATGCAGAAAATTGTAAAATTATAATACAGAAGTACACAACCAAATACGATAATACTCAAAAGGGAGGAAATTAAAGTGATGACACCTCTTGTAATAAAATTTTCTACCCTTTCGTGATCAGCGAGTCTTTGCAAAATGTCTCCCGTCATTTTAACATCAAAATACCGAATAGGTAATTTCAATAATTTTAGAAAGAATTCAGATAACAAGAAGATGTTGATTCTACTATTTACATGTATAAGTAGGAACCTTTGAATTATATCTATACTTACTCTGCCTATAAACACAAATAGCTGGGCAAAAAGAATCATGTATATAAAAGGTACATTCTTTGTGTTAATACCTACATCAATAATACTCTGAGTCAAAAAAGGAAACACCAATTGTAGACCAGAGGCTAAAAATACGCCAATAAGAAGTTGAAGCAGTAGCTTCTTATATTTCATGTAATGGTGAAATATTTTTTTCAAAATTACATTCTTGCCTTCTTTATTATCCTCTGATTTGTCTACATCTGATTCATAAAACTCCTCTGTTGGTTCTAAGAATAATGCAATTCCTTCTCTGTCTTTTGTAGCCCAGTGCTTTAGATATTCCTTATTGGTATAACTTACTAATCCTTGTGCTGGATCAGAAACATGGACTTTGTTTTTAGTTACTTTGTGAACTACAACAAAGTGTTCTTGATCCCAATAGGCGATAAATGGGGTAGGAGCGTCTTTTAAATCATCGAAGTTTACTTTTGCGCCTAAGGATTTGAATCCAATGGCTTCTGCAGCTTCACTAAGACCTAAAAGACTTGTTCCTACTCTTGATTTAAAACTTAATTTCCTAAGAAATTCGCTAGTAAACGACTTACCATAGAACTTAGATATGATTCGTAGACATGTTGGCCCACAGTCAGTAAGATCTAATTGTATATAGTTTGGAAATCTTGAAAACATGATGTTATTATTAAGAAATTACTAAATCAGCATCTACCTTTTTTTTGCGCTGTACGAGTGTAGATTTATAGTACCTAAATAGGAAGTCATACAGTACCAGTTCTTTCTTTCTGTGGAATGAAGTGAACAACCTATTGGCTAACATATGCACATAACTATGACATAAATCAACTTTGCTTAATCCCAACTGTCCTTGCTTTTCGATTGCTAGTATTTGTTGGCATACAGAACTCATTTCGACGTAATAATCATTGATTCCTACATAGTTTTGGTAGTTATCTTGTTCTAGTACTCTGTCTATGTCAGGTCTGTGTGTTCTGAATTTTAAGCTTATGATGTTCCTTTGTTGACGTTGAGCATTAAACTCAGTCAAGAACATGCTTCTTGCTTTCGTAAACAAATCTACTTTCTCTTCCAAAGTGAACTCCATATGATTAAGCAATACATCAATTGCTTTCAATGACCAGAGCCACCTGTCATTCTTTTGTTCTGAACTTGATATGGATCTTAAATAGGTAAGTATTTGTTGACTTTCATAGAAGAATAATGATTCAGAAAGCTCCATAGTATTTTTTCCATATCGTTGGACTTCACGTTGGTAGCTATCAATCTGGATTTTCCAAATTTTACCAGAGTCTAAGTGGTCCTTCAGATATGATCTGAGTAAATTATTTACTTCTGAAACATTAATTGCATCAGATTTATGGAAACGTACTCTGAGGTGATGATCAGTATCATAATACCTAATAAAAAACCATTTATCTATTAGTCCTTTATTCAGCATTAATTGAGTGCAGGGAGATAAAATGTTTGTCAATACATCTTCCATACATTTCTGCCCTGTATATATTTTGTAATAGAGCCATTCTGATCCAACTGAGAAGGTTTGAGTGTTGTCTGATAATTCGGTTACTCCAAATGTTGGCATGTCTTGATAGGTAGGCTCCGTTTTTACGAGGTTAGCTATAAATTGGTTATTGTAGACTTCACCTGCGACATCTTTTACAATCGATTGATTAACAATCTGCTCCTTAAGTGTAATCGTATCTTTGTTCTTAATTACATCAAGCCAAGCTTGAATAGACAGTGGATTACTAGAATTGACTAGGAGTTCATTGTCAAACTCTAAATAGATGAACTCTTGAGGGATTTTAAACTTTTTGCGAAACTTATTTAATTCATCTATTACGTTTTCTTTAGATGCTTTAAGCAATGGATTGAAATCCTCCTTTATTAGATTCCAAGATGCAGCGGATATTATAACTCTTCCTACCCTAACTCTAGGTAGAAATTTAGATAAACTACTACACATTCCCCATGTGAAATATAAGCCTTGTCTTAAGTCCTGAAATTGTAGTTCACACAAGAATCTATATATAGGTTGTGAACTCATACTATAATTATGAGCGGTACCTAACTTCGGCAATATTTCTTTGTTTAGTTTCTTGGATTTAAGTACAACTCTATTGCCTATTACTGTAACCAGAATGTCATCTAAAGTAATTCTGTAATCATCAGTAACATCTGTTTGTCCCAGGTAAGGGATTTCATACTTTCGGAATGATGGCCTTCTGAGAATATTCCCTAATCTATCATCAGATAAATGCACAACTTCTGCAAATAAGACATCAGGATTTAGTTCTTGTTCCTTATCCGCAATCTCTCTCAGTGTGTCTTCTAGGTCGTTAGATTCGTTTGCGAATCTAGCCAGTAAGTTCACAGCACTAGAGTTACCTACAGAATCAAGTAGGATGTCATCATTGTTTACTGCTCTGAACATTACAGAAAAAGAGGGAGGAAGGTTACTCCAGTTTATGTCCTTTTTAGGGACTTTTGTCTTACTAAGATCTATTTCAAAATCACCTTTGTTTATTACATCATTTAAGGTCTTTATCTTCCAAGAAAGCATTTTTGACCATTCTACTTTTTGGATTCTATCTTCCTCTTTTCCATAAAAGAAGAGATCGTTGGTCAACGCATTATTATCTTTTTGATTGCCATTTCCATATCCAATTCCATAATCTACATCCAGTAAGTATAATAACGGTATTTCATTGTTTTCAAACCTATCATTAAACTTCTTTTTAAATTCTGTGAGATCTTCACTTTCGTTGATCGGAGTAAATTTATTAAGATATTCGATAGCTTTTAGTATATCCGATTGGAGTGATATATCTAATTTAGAGGATTGAAGATCCAAACCCATGTCAATCTGGAAAAGTGTGTTTTCCTTGAATGTAATGCCAATTTCATTTATTGTATTATGGATTCTTTTATAATCTTCAATAGAATTGCTGGTATTATTATCTAGAGTATCGATAGCATCTTTTAATTCAACGATAAACTTCTTAGCTTTTTCTATATCTGGGTGATCCTTTTCTATTGATTCAACAATTTCGCATATTTTATAGAAATACTCTTTACCAGTCAATGAATATTCCAATTCTGTACAAAGTAGTTGCATGTCAATTAAAGCATGTATGAATTGCAGTGCTTCTTCAGGACTGATTTCATCATCTAGTTGAACGAGAGCTTGTGCGATGTCTAATGAATTGTGGTTATAGTCAGCACAATCAATAACTTTCTGGATGTATTCAGAATACTTCAAAGAACTAACTTGATGCTTCCTTCTACCGCTCACTCTTTTATAGTCTATAAACCTAAATTCATCTTTATTTGTGGATAGACTAGAATTGACATGAAGTTTTATTTGATTCCTGATGAATGGAATTGAAGCGATGTAATCACTAAGATCACAAAGGAAGTCCATGTCAAATTTTGTGTTTCTTTTTAGATCATCTCCTAGAATTATCTCAGAATCACTATTTTGACTATCCCAGTCAAATGTACCTACACCAGCAAATAATCCAAAAGGAGTTGTTCTGGTATGCATTCTTATGTAGTATCTAGTAAGAGAAGAGTATAATCTATCTAGATCTTTTTTTACAGTTACATTTCCTTCATCATAAGCTAGTAGCTTATTGTATAGTGCTGGAGATGCTACATATAGAGCTTCTCGTGCATCTTGTGTTTTATAGAAATCTAATACATCATCTAGAGTATATTGATTTATGAAAGGCATTCTAGGAACTCGAACGACTACTTTATCATGAAATTCAAATGGATTTTTCATATTTATTTACATTAATAATAATTTAGACCATGCCAATCTTTCAGTAGCGATTTCTGATAATAGGACGAACCCTACACCAACCAATCCTTCTAAAAATTGAGTTTCTTTATTTTTATAATTATTTTCTTTTAAATCTTTACTCAGTTGTTCCAATGTGGTATCTAACCAAGTTTTTTTTGCTACTAAGAAATCATCGTTACCTGAAATGTCAAATAGATATTGGAATAAATAGCAAACACCAGATGCTCCATGACAGAAATGAGAATCTCTTATTAGGCTTTCTTCAACTGTTCTTGAACACAACCTCTTAGTGGCGTTTTTGATGATGTCATCCCAATCATTCATTTTGAAAGTACGTGAAACGACGAGTAGTAATGCAAGTTGATTCATGTCACCATAACACCAAGCTAACATGTTAGAATATTGAGCAACTTCTCCTTCTCTATTGACTCCAAGAGCAAACATTGATTGTTGCTTATTAGGATCTGGATTTTCTATGTAGAACTTCAACATATACTTCACACCTTCGAGTACAAAGGATTTAATCTCCTCTTGCTTAATGCCCAAATCATATATTTTCATGAGTATCAATAGAACTCCAGCTAATCCATGGGCAATACTTAGGTCATAGGATGTGCCAGATCTTGGTCCAGAAGAGTTTAAAAATCTAGTACCTGATTCATCCTGTATTGATGCATTTATAATATCATCAACATAATTTTCTAGAATCCCTCTTACTTTATCAGTGAGTTTTCTAGTTGTGAAATAATATACAACGCCCAATGACTGATGTAAAAAGTCGACATTTTTATTCGCTAATTCATCTCTACTTCTATTTACTAGATAGTCATCGTAATTGCTTACATTTTCCTCTATATCAAAGTCAATACATTCATCTTCTACAAGGATACTCAATGCAAGACAAAGTCCAGATATTCCCGAGGCTAATGAGTGACCAGTTAATGTAGTATTACCACTAGAAAGCCGGGAGAAAATTGAACCTAAGAGTTCTCCTCCTTTTTCTAATTTACTTTCGTTTTCAAGTACTTTTCCACAGTAGAATTGATAAAGTGCGAAACCAGTAACACCAGTTAGGACACTATCGTGATCTGGTATTTTTGAGGATTCAATAACTAGATCTAATTGTTTAAATATTTCTTCTATGCCTTTTACCATTCTACACTTTTTTTGGTTTTTAATAAGAAGGATTACCGGGAATTGTTGTTGTTAATTTTGTGCTATTGTATTACACGTGTAGGTACATCCACATGTTTTCCAGGTGCATACACATGTGTTGGTGTTACCAACTCCTCCACCTTCTATCATTTTTAATTGATTGTTATCAAGCTGTGCAATAACTTTTTTCTGGAGTAATAATTTTTGATTGATCTTTAACACTTTCATATCTTAATATTTTAAATTTTGGGTTTATTTAATTTCTAGATAAAGTATGTGAGAACTCATTACCACAGCAGAAGCGTATGATAATATTTATTATCTTTGTTCTTGTAATGATTGACGTCGTTACAAAAACCCAACCTTTTCTAGTTTCGAAATGGATGAAAGTTGGGATTTATTAGTTTATGTGAATTCTAAATATTTTGGTTTTCGATATAGCTTATAAAAGAGGACAAAACTTGGAGTAAGTCTTGAGCTTACCCCAAGCTTGTCCGACTGAGATTTAACTCACTATCTTAACAGATACATGTTTTTGGACATGTGTAAGTACAGAAACAAGTGTTAGAAGCTGGACAAGAGTTTGAGCTTGATTTAGCTCCTCCGTTGATACCCGCCATAGCATTCTCATCTAATTGTGCAATTGCTGTCTTCTCGATAAACAATTTACCACTGAATTTTAATGTTTTCATAATTGAAAATATTTAAAAGGTTATTAATATGCCTACTCTAAAAGCTTTTCGGCGACCGCTGAATTTTTATTATTAGCACTTACAAGGACATGTGTAAGTACAGAAACAAGTGTTAGAAGCTGGGCAAGAGTTTGAGCTTGATTTAGCTCCTCCGTTGATACCTGCCATAGCATTCTCATCTAGTTGTGCAATTGCTGTCTTCTCGATAAACAATTTGCCACTGAATTTTAATGTTTTCATAATTGAAAAAATTTAAAAGGTTATTTAATATGCCTACTCTAAAAGCTTTTCGGCTACCGCTGTTATTTTAGTATTTGTGTAGGATAAGGACAAGTCCACGTACAAAGACAAGTGTTAGAAGCTCCACAAGTTTTAGACCCTGCACCACCGTTCAAGTCTGACATTTGATTTCCGTTTAAATGAGCAATTGTAGTTTGCTCGAGAAATAGCTTGCCATTAAATTTGATCTTTTTCACAATTAAAAATATTTAAAAGGTTAATAATGTGCCTACTCTAAAAGCTTTTCGGCTACCGCTCTATTTTTTTTTGTGTGCAAACGCAAGTGACAGATATAGCTAGGGTGGTACCGCATCCTACACCATCGCCAAAACAAGAAGTTTTTGCTTTATTTACATTTCCTCCTTTTAAACTTGAAAGTTGATTTGTATCTAATTGAGAAATTATTGTTTTTTCAAGTGTTAATTTTGTGCTGATTGATATCTTTTTTTTCATTACTATAGCGTTTAATGATTAATAAATATTAACTGCGATTTAAGCTATTCGGCTACTGCTATACTTGATATTAAAATTTATGCGGTTTACATGTGTATGTATCAGCTAGGCTTGTGCCGCACCCTGGTCCTGTGTTACTAAAACAGGAAGTTTTTGCTTCTTGTATTCCTCCTCCTCCTTTCAAACTTGAAAGTTGGTTTGTGTCTAATTGAGCAATTGTTGTTTGCTCAAGAAATAACTTGTCACTAAATTTGATCTTTTTCATTTTGAAAAGTTTTTGATTAAAAATGATTACCTACTTAAAAGGGTTTACTAAGGCCTCTTTAATTTTTGTTATTACTTAGTTGGCGGGCACGTGAATGTTGTCGCTAGAGTAGTACCGCATCCTACACCATCGCCAAAACAAGAAGTTTTTGCTTTATCTACATTTCCTCCTTTTAAACTTGAAAGTTGATTTGTATCTAATTGAGAAATTGTTGTTTTTTCAAGTGTTAATTTTGTACTGATTGATATTTTATTTTTCATTTTTAAATTTTAATTACGTTTTAAACTGTTTGAGCACTGTTACTACTTCTGCTATTTGGAAAAAGTGAATTATATATATAAGCGGTAATTAACGGATATGTCTACCTCTTCTGAAAATAGATTTTTTCCTTTATTTAATTACTAATTGTGTTGCAGCCAGTATGTGTTGGAAATGCAGTTTTGGGACAAGTATATGAGCATTGACAAGTGTTAGATGCTGGACATGTATTGGTGTTTTTTGCTCCTCCATTTATTATATTTAATTGCATTTCGTCTAGTTGTGCAATAACTACTTTGTTTAGTTTGAGCTTAGTACTGAATTTGATCTTTTTCATTTTATGTAGGTTGTATGTCGATTATTAATTTGTTGTGATTTGACTTTTATTTTCGTTGAAAATTTTAGAATTGACATGTCGATGGCCCTTTCTCTAATGAGAATTCATACTTTTTACTGAAGCCAATTTTTCTATTACACTAGAATTTTATTCTGTTCTTCTCATCTTCAATACCAGTGGATCGCGTTTTGTTAACTTTTGCTTTTGGCCTACCAAAAGGCATTGTGTAAGTAAGATTTAAAACACGTGTTTCTGGTTTGTAGTAACTACTAATATTTAAGTTGGAGTATGTAGTTTCAGTATCATATACTGTAGTATTGAAAATGTCATTAAGTGATAACGTCAATTTTGAGTTGTTCGAAAACCTCTTTGAAATGTTTGCATTTAGAACATAAAATTGTTTCATGTTCCAAAAAGAAACGGCTGAGGACACGAATTGACCACTTAACTCAAGACTATAGTTTTTTGGTAGTGAAAATGAGTTGTAGGTATTGAAAAAGTATTGCGTTCCACTTACAGAAGTTGGGTTGACTTCATTTTCTCTTGTATCATTGGTTTTGGTGTGATACATACCAAATGTACTGTAGCAATACCAAAAATTCGTAATTGGTCTATTCGCGGTAACTGTTAAGCCGTAATAGTTTGAGGTGCCGATATTGTGAGTGGTGTTATATATTATTCCTGTTTCATCATTTTGAACTGGGAGTTGGTTGAATACATCTTTTGTGAATGTATAATTTAATGAGGTTGTTATCCAATTTTTATATACATGACTAAGTGAGAATGATTCACTCAGCATTGGTTTTAGGTTTACGTTTCCTTGCCAGAAAGAATATCTGTCTATATAATATACAAATGGATTCAATTGATTGTATACAGGTCTGTCTATTCTTCTAGAGTATGAGGCACTTATAGACCCTCCACTGTAGTTTTTTGATAACGATAAGTAGGGGAAAACCTTGAAAATTTTATTCGTAAAAGTAGAGTCGATAGTAACCGAATTTCCTTTTGATATACTTTGTTCTGCTCTTAAGCCAGTGTATATATTTATTCCAGTAAGTGTATATTCTAATCCCGCATATGCTGCATGAATAGTTTCATCATAAATAAATTGATTGCTACGGTTTGCTTGATTAACCCATTGGTTTTCTTGCAAAGAGAAAAAATCAATTTCATTATTGGAATGAGCTATACTAGTTTTCCATCCAGCATCTAGTTCTCCAAACTTAGTTTGTTTAAGGAAATCTAAGCTTCCCGCTTTAAGATTTATCATTGATGGAGTTGTAAATCTTTCATGAAAATCAGGAGCTGAAATTTGCATCATAGGGTCGAAGAACAATGTAGATTGATTGGTCTTTGAGTCGAAAGTCGATGGGTAATAATCTAAGTTGGTCTCTATGTAACCTCCTGTTGTATCGATTGTGAATTTATGTTTTATCCCAAATGAAAAATTAGTTAATTTTCGATCTGTATTTCCTGTGAAATTAACAATTGAATCTAATTGGGAGCTACTAAGTTCAGTATTTGCTGTTGACAAGTCAGTAGATGTATTGTATACGCCATTCATGTATAGGTTTAGAGAGTGCCTGTTTTTTTCAATATCAATACCCGTTCCAAAACTTTGAGATAAATATTCTGTGTCAGTGTCGCCTAATTGATTAAAATTGTTTCCAGCCTCAATCTTTCTAACCGAGTTGCTTATGATTTTAGTTTTGCCGTTTCTAACTCCATAGTTTCCATATAGATTGAGTGTTTCATTGAATCTATAGTTCATATTTATTGAGCCATTTTCTTTAAAATAATTTGCTCGACTAGCCCCTAAATTTAGACTACCGTTAAGGCCCAAGAATTCACTTTTTTTCAATATTATATTTATAATTCCAGCACTCCCACTTGCATCATAACTTGATTTTGGAGTAGATGTCATTTCTATTTTATCAATGTTTTCACCTGGTATGGATGCTAAGTACGCTTGAAGTTGATCTCCAGATATACCCATGTCTTTGCCATTGATTAATACTTGTACTCCACTCCTTCCTCTAAAGGAAATGTTCCCACTAGGATCAACTGAGACACCAGGAGCTTTTGTAAGTAGTTCACTTAAGTTTCCGCTTTTTCCTATTTCATAATTGCCTACATTGAACGTAAGAGTCCCTCCAGATACTGAAAATAAGGACTTTCTTGAAGTTATTTCTACTTCTCCAATTAAAACAGAATTGGTTTTTAAGCTTATTGTACCTAGATTATGAGATTTTAAGCTACTTATTATTATAGTATCATTAATATAACCTAACATACTAATGATGATTTTTTCATTGTCTACATTTGTTGACTTAATAGAAAATTCACCTTCTAAATTAGAGTCCGTTGATGCGTTTATTTCATTGTTTGAATTAGTTATATATACCGTTGAAAAAGGAATTGTCTCAGACGATACTTCATCTAAGACAATTCCATTATAAACCTGACCTATTGTTGTGTTAATAAGAATAAGACAGCAGCAACAACTTTTTAATATGAGATTAAAGATTTTCATAACTAAGTTTTTTGATGAATTATCGAATGGATTTTTAGAGAATCAATACAATAGGAAGTAGGTATGTTTTTTTATATCTAATTTCTACTATTCTTTGTTTATCTAATTATTATGATTGTAAATCTAGTTGATGTTTTTCAATAGATTGTTAAATGAAATACAGGTTTTGTTGCATGTTTAAACGTAGTTAATTTTAGTTTTATAATTATAAATAATTGATAATCAATAATATAGTGTATCGTAAAAGTTACAGTTTATTTAATTTTTGTATTTATTTTTCCTGAGAAACGTATTTATTCTGAAGTTTAATGTTGGAGAGTATTGTTTCTTTTTGGGTGTACTTGTTACTTGACACTTCTATGTATACTAGTGCTATAAGGGGAGGAATACATTAGGATCTATTTTTTTTTGGAAAAAATTAAATTTTCGAAGTATGTTTAGTAAGAGTTGGAACTGTCTTGTTCATACTTATAAAGGATATTTTAAATAAACTTTGCGTTGGTGAAAGATAAATATAGAGCCATTGTGGTTATCGCCTTTTTGATTTGTTTTATTCTTTATCATGTGATATCATGATACAAGTTTTATGATGTAAGTAGAACATCATAAATAATAAAAAAAAACTACTGACTTTTAACGATAGGTAGGAGTTAGCTGGCTAAGAAGTTTAACCTGCTCCCTAACTTTGTTATAAGTCAGTAGAAAGTGAGTAAATAATATCTTTTTTATAGGTGATTAAAAATATAAGAAAGAGTAATCGTAGAATTTGTTTAACGCTCTTTTCATCTTTGTAAAGAAAGATGATCATGATATTTATTAATCTTAACACTGTAATTGATGATCAAGGAATCATGTAATTTCATGATCGTAAAAGTTTAAGTCTTGAGCGGAGATCTAAAGTCCTTCGCTGTCGTCTATGATGATATTTAATAATGCGAGTAAAATTTCTAAAGCTGTCATAATGATTAATTTTTAATTAGTTAATGACAGCAAATCTATATGCAGATTGAGGTAGAACCTTTAAATTTTAACAGGGCAAAGTTGTATGGTTATCGATCATTTTTTTTATTTGTATGTTTGTAAAGTGTTGGCTAATAACGCTTTATTAATTTTGAATTATGGCTCAAAAACCCTTATATTTACATGTAAGGGTGAGGTATTATTAGATTAAATTTTGTTTTCGCGATAATATTATATGGATAAGATCAAAGCACTAATTAAAATTAAACAGTTAATTGGGAGTAAAAAAAGGAGGTATGTAAAAGCCTCTCGGTTAGATGCAATTGAAAAATTGATTACATCTAATTTAGATATTTCGGATGCCGAAATACGTAAGGTTATTTATGGTAAAGTTGATAGAAGTTCTAGTTTTAGATCACTAAAATTTAGATTGGAAGAGAAACTTACCAATGATGTCTTTATGTATGCTGCAAATTATAAACATGATAAAAAGTTAAGCTACAAGTCTCTGATTGCAGAGAAGAATTATATAGTTGGAGCTAGTTTGCAAAAATATGGATTTAGGTTTGAAGCAATAAAAATGCTTGAAAAAAATCTGGACTACTGTAAGAAGAACTCTTTTACTGATATCGCCTTAATGACAATTCAAATATTACATGATCATTATGGATTTGTAGCACCGAATACGTCAAAGATGTTCGCACTTTTAAATGAAAGTGATGAACTTATGAAAGTATATCTGGCTGAAAAGTATGTCCGAAAATGTAATGCCATCATGTCAAATATGTATGTGTTGAATAAAGGAGGTTTTAAGGCTGAACAGATTAGCCAAATGGATGATATGATTGCAGAGATCATGAAAGTTATTAAGGTTCATTCTTCAAGGACTGTTGATTTTTATTCTTATGATTTGCTTTGTTTTTATCATATAATTAAGAATGAATTTGAGGAATGTCTCTTAAGAGCGAATGAAGGCTTAGAATTATGTATTAAGCTTTACCCCTCTGATATGCATTTTTTATACGGAATGAAAATAAATATTGCCGTTTCCAATTTTCATCTTAAAAAATATGTAGAATCTGAAAAGTATTTCTTTTCTGCAATTTCAAAAACTAATGCAGGCCGAAGGGGGTGGTTTCATGCTAACTCACTGTATTTTTTGACATTGGTTAGAATGAAGGCTTATCGAAAATTAGTTGTGTTGTTTGTTCAAGTGAAGAAACATAAATCACTGTCGAATTTTATAGTTCAAGATGAACAATGGAAAATTAGAGAAGCTTACTTAAATTTTTTGGTCTTGGTTAATAAGGTTGAGGATGCAGACTATGAAATTGCTCAATTGCCCTCTTTTAGTGCTTCAAGATTTATTAATAGTGTGCCGTTTTATTCAAAAGATAAAAGTGGCCAGCATGTGACTATTATTATTATTAAAATATTGTTTTTATTATATCGAAAAAAGTATGACAGGGTAGAAGAGCTTTCGGAAAGTCTGACACAATACACATATAAATACCTTAAGAATAATGAAACCTTGCGTTCAAATTGTTTTATTAAAATGCTGATAAAAATGGTAAAAGCGGGTTTTCATCCTATTAGGACGCAGGCCTATGTGAAAGAGCTTTATCATAAAATGGCTGGTGCCAAAGTTACAATTGATGAAAAAAGTAGCATGATTGAAATTGTTCCATATGAAGAGCTTTGGGATAATGTTATTGAAATATTACAAGTGAAT
Organism: Herpochondria borealis; assembly: GCA_032274145.1. Classification (NCBI taxonomy): domain Eukaryota; phylum Rhodophyta; class Florideophyceae; order Ceramiales; family Ceramiaceae; genus Herpochondria; species Herpochondria borealis. The sequence goes on along the minus strand of JAVCKV010465568.1, from coordinate 17,455 downwards.
CTTAAGAATTAAAATTCTGAGTAATATTGGGTGTTTCAATAAATTAATGCCTTATATATTAATGTGTTACTGAAACTATTCGCTTTGAATTATTGTATTAGAACTATACCAATGCTATTCTGGTTATTGCATTTTGGGTGTTTTGTAAAGATCATTTTTTAAATATTTATTCATGAAAAATTTACTTTTAATAGGGTTTTATTTTTTTGGTGTGCTTGCCACTTCTGAAGCCCAGAAAATCGATAATGAAATTATTGAAGACTTTAAAGGCAATGTTATTACGATACATGTTGATAATAATCCGGTGGAATTAAAGACTTGGGATAAATCATATGTAGAAATTAGAAATACTATAAGTATCAACAATAACGCTGACAATGACAAGCATGACTTAGTAGTCTCCAAGGATGAAAATGAAATTTTAATAAAATCTATTGTGAGATATGATGAGCTTGAAAGGATGGTTATTTCTAAAAATGAAGATGGAGAAAAGGTAATTAATCCATTAAAGGGATTCAATAATACTAAAAATAATGGATTAAATGAGAATATGAGGTTTGGCTATGATGTAGTTGGCTCTTTTCAAATATTTGTTCCTAAGGATATGAATGTTAAGTTGAAATCAACTTATGGTAGCATTAATATTAATGGAGAGTATCTGGCATTAAACGCACACTCGGTATACGGATCAGTTGAAGCAAAACTGGAAGATATTAATCATATGCTAAAATTGAGCTTAACAGCAACATATAAAATAGTAGATCTCTCAATAGATAATACAAGTAATGCAAAGTTTGCTTTGAATACAACCTACGGCGAAGTATTTTCTGATTTGCCAATTGTCTCTATCAAGGACGGAGAGATAAGTGGAGAGAAAGGGAAATGTAAATCAGGTAATTATACACTAAATAATGGTTCTGTCGATGTGAAATTATCTGCAACATTTAGTGATATTTATATCAGGAAGTCTAATTAGACTGGGCTTGTTAATGGACCCTATTATGATCCGTTTTAATAGTTAATTAATTGATAAATGAAAAAAGCCGTTTCAAGTGAATGAAACGGCTTAAAATCTGTGGGCCCACAGGGACTCGAACCCCGGACCACCTGATTATGAGTCATTATCTATTGACTTGGTAGGTTTAATTAGTACATTATCAGGTATATACATATGTTATTATTTTATCAATTAATACATATGCATGCCATGAAAAGAGCAACAATTAAAATTTCACTAGACACTAATCCTTCATCTCAATACGCCGATGGGAGCTATCCCGTAGTCATCCAAATCGGACATAACAGAAGAATATTCCGTAAGCGTATTGGATTAAAAGCAATCCCAAAAGAGTGGGATAACGAGAGATATATTTCAGACAAAAGGATAGTAAGAAATTATCTTGAACGAAATAATGAGTTGAATGAATTGCAATACAAAGCCAACAATATTGTTAGTACGCATTTTAAAAATGCTTTCGATTACAAGTACTTCTCAAAACTATTAGAACAAGATACAGAAGAGTTTTTGTTGTTAACTGACGTAGCTCAAAACTACATTGATGAACTGTATTCCCAAGAGAGAGCGGGGACTGCCATGTATTACGAAAGTGTACTTAGTAGTCTGAAGAATTATAAGGAAATGATTTTATTAGAAGAAGTAAATAGAAACTGGATAAAGGATTATGTAAAGCACTACACTATGAGAGGTGTGAAATGCATTGCTTATTTGAGAGGAGTGAAAGCAATTTATGGGTATGCGATTAAGGAGTACGATCTTGATTATAAAGTAATGCCATTCAAGACGGCGTACCAACCTAAAGGATATGACATAGCGGAAGCTAAGAAAATAAAAGTTAGAAAACTACCTCCTAAATATGGAAGACTAATAGAATGTTTTACAGAAGAGGAATTAGAGAAGTTAAAAAACTACATGCCAGATAATGAGGGTAAAGCTCGTGCATACGCCTTATTTATGTTTAGTTACTATACTGGAGGGGTAAATGCAAAGGATATTGCATTGATGAAATATGAAGATGTTAGAAATGGTATCTGGTTTTATAAGAGAGAGAAAACAGGGCAAGGTGGAAAGGGGAAACCTTTGTCTGAAAAGGCACTCGAAATAATTAATAATTTTAAAGGGAATAGTGGATATGTCTTTCCTTGGATTCTGAATGGACAAGATCGTTCTGAGCGACAGATCAAAAAGAGATTGAGTAACTACATGAGTAATTTGAGAAGAAGATATAATAAAATATCTAAGGAATGTGAGTATGATGGTCATTTCAGTTTTTATACTGCGAGAATCACTGCTGCAACGATATTGGCGAATAAGGGGGCTAACTTAAAAGCAGTTCAGACGGCTTTGGATCATTCTAATTTGGCTATGACATCGAAGTATATTCGTAGGGTTGATAATAAGTTGATGGTGGAGACTTTGGCTCTGTTATAAATCAAATTGAAAATTTAGAATACTTTACTAATGACATAAAATTGCTGATTACTGAATATTTATATAAAATTCTTGAACAAATAGAGTATTGACTAGATTGATTAGAAACATAGCAATTTAATTTCTCTGTTGATAACCGAATAACTCTGTTGATTACCTATTTTAATTGACTTCCCCGTTTATTTCTTTTTCATTTGCATTACCATTTCAATATTGATTGGCAATCGTTAAAATGTATAAATATGTATTAATATTTAAGTTTAAGCTGTAAAGATATTGTTTCAGTCAGCAGAGGAATTATCTACCTGTCTCAAAGTAAAACAGATTTCAAATAATTTTTAACAAAAAAATATAACAATGAAAAATACATTTTTTTTTAAAGCCCTAGTTCTTATCTTCATTTTGGTTGGAATAATAAGTTGTTCCAATGAAGAAAGTTTCGAAAAACTAAATTCTGATTATGATCAGATACAAACAGACCTTTATTTAGGAATAGGCATCATAGAAGATAACAATTATGGAAGTCATCTTTCATTTGACTCTTTTGAAAGACTTGATAGTATTACAAATGTGCTTGAAGATTATTCAGAATCAAAACTTGATGATTGGTTAAAAGAATTAAATTTTGAATCATTGTGGGACACACAAATTAACCAGAATACTAATCCAGAAAATTGGTACCCAAGTGATGTATTTGCCGCATTGCTTAGTCCTTCTGGAATTATAATGATAGATAATAAACTCTATCAAGATACAAAAAATGGAGAGTTGGTCTATTCTTTGAAAAATGGAAAGAAAAAAGTATTTTATGAAAAAATCAACGAAAGTATAAGATCAAGTTGTTTAAGAAAAGATGATAATGGTCTTGGATTTGATCTTTGTGGAGGCCCAGGAAGTGTGCCTAGATTGAAGGTTAAAGGAATGATTGACCACTATACATTCTGGATTTCTGGAAATGAAAGATTATACATAAAAACTTGGTTACATTGGCAAAAATGCAGTGGTTCCGGTGGATGGAATTCTGCAAAAGGTGATTTAGATTTTAGTTACAGCTATGATTTAACTGTTGATGGAAATAACTCATCAGGAACTAATTCCTACACAAGATATAATGATAATTATCATAGTATAAAAGTTGAATCTGGGAACGACATTTGTATAAATAGTGTGTATGCAACACATAAAGGTGAATGGAACCTTGCTGACGCAACTACTAATACATCTGTATATTAATTTTAGTTGGACTTCTTAGGCTTCTGTCTAAGAAGTCCATTAATATTACAGATTCTTTATATATTATTAATGATTCTATTAGTTACTTTTTTATCATTATGTAACTTTTGAAGTATTTTTAAAACGTTCGAACCAAAAGCCCTTCCAATAGGTAAAATAATAATTTCATTATTAAACTCTAATACAATTTTTGTAGAGGAAAAGTGTTTGATTAATCTAGAATTAATAAGATAAGAATTATGTATTCTTAGAAATGATGGAACTAATAAAATGTTTTCAGAATAGTTCTTTAAAGTTCCTATTTCTTTTTTTTCATTTCCCCCTCCCATTTCATGGAAATAAATCAAATCACCTTTTTTTTCAAGATAAATCAAATTTGCTAAATATATTTTCTCCTTAGAATTAAGAATCAGTGTCTGAGAATAGATGAAATCAATATTTTTGTTTAATTCTTTATTTACAGAAAGCTTGGGAGATATAGTATTAAGTTTTTTAATAAGCTCATTATTTTTCTTAAGAAGACGCTTATTATTCCTTCTAACCAGTTGAGATTTCTTTTTTTGACGTTTATAAATGAAGAGTGATAAAAGTAGTACAACAAACAAAATTATTCCTAATAATCTATTCGCTTTTACTTGATTATACGTTTTTAGTTTTTGCCTTGCAATTTCTTTTTCTTTATTAGATAGTCTTTTTTCCGTATCAAACTTGATCATTTGACCAGCAAGATTTAACTCTTTCTCTTCATCTCGAATTTTATCAATATTATTTAAATGATTTTGCAAAACTGAAGCATAGTCAACATTCCTAGAATTATTTTTTTGTAAGCTTAATAGATAGTATTCTCTTGCCGTTTTGAGCTCATATTTATATCTATTTCGATCTTTTTTAAAAAAATCTATCGATTCTTGAAATAAGCTATTTGCATCTTGATAGTTACTTTTTAAGTACTCCAATCTCGCCCTTCTAGGGATTATCATGTTTTGATTGTACTTACCTCTACCTTGTTCCGCAGCTTCAACATAAAATTTAAAGTACTCGGAAGCTTTTGATAAATTCTGTTCTTCAAAATAAATATTAAATAATTCAGCAAAAGTTACTGTTTTAGTGTTTTGATTCATCGATTCCTTATTTTTTATTAAGTCCTCGAAAATCTGCTTACCCGCTATAGTGTCTCCCTCCGCAAGATAATTCAATCCAATATTGTGTAAAGTTCGTAAGGAATCGCTTATAGATCTTGAATGTTCTAAAGATAGTTTCAATGATTTGTGAGCTTGCGAAAAATTCCTTATATGTTTATACAAGTTTCCTTTCTTATTATAAAGTTGTGAAAGTTTTTTGTTTTGTATTGAATCATTTTCTGAGTGTTGATCGAGAAATGATTCGTATTTTTCTAAGTGTTCAAAGGAAGTTGAATAATCATATTGAAGCTTTGATATAGCAGCCAAATTATTGTAGGAAGATACTGACAAGTTATAGTAATCTGCCCAAGTAGTATCAAGGCTTTGAACAACTCTATTGAAATAATAGCTTGAAGAATCTAATTCGTCCAATCGATAATAATACATGCCTAATGAGTGGAAGAAAAAAGCATGTTTTTCTCGTGGAACATTTTCAAATTCGGATTTCATCTGTTTGTAAAGATCATGAAGCCCTTCCTTTTCTTTTGACTTACTTAGTAAGGTAGCCTTGACGAGTTGAATATTAAACCAGACATTTTTGTCATTTATTTTTTTATTCAGTGCTTCAAGCCTGCTTATGTAATAAGATGTAGAATCACTCCCATTATATAAATGTTTCACCAAAATTTTATACTCAGTATTAATAGTTTGTTTTATACTATCCTTATTGATATCGAGACTTATACCTTTATTATTTAAGATAATTAAAAAAAATATTGTCCAAAAAACAGAAATGCGTGAAAAGTTTTGTGTAATCATATAATGTAATACATTTTAAATGTAGAGGATCTTAACTCATGAAAGACATGAATATATAATTAGGGAGTTGGAATACAAAGAGTAATGAAAGGAAAAAATGGTAGAACTTATTTTTCTCCTGATCACTTAAAGCTTTTATTCAAATAAAATAATGTAAATTTATTAAACTAAGAGATATTTTTTCTAAGTGTAACTATTGAAATATTTGCTCTACAGCTAGATCTGGAAACAAGCTTTAAATTTAATTGGGATGCTTTAGAGATAATCTTATTTCTTTTTCTGATTAATTCACCTTAATATCAAGAATACTATTATCATACTCTTATGATCCAACTGGAAGTAGAATGAATTACAAGGTAATCGCCTACTGTTCAAGAATAGTAAAATCCAATCTAGAATTATGGCTACAAGAAACCCTAAAGGGTATATCTTTTGGTTTGAATCTTTGTTTATTGAAGATGTATCGACAATATCATTACGAGATTACTATAAGACTAAATCTGAAATTAGAGCTGAAGTGGAAACATTACCACAAGCTGTATTTTATGAACTCTCACAACCACTACAAAGGACAGTACAACTTATAAAGCGAGCAAGAGATATTTACTTTGAACATGATAAAGACAATGCTACGTCATCCGTTATTTTAACTACAATTGCAGGCAGGTACTACAATAGTGAAACATCTATTATGGGTACTATGAGCGGAATTATTCAAAGGATTAAAATCGACTTACAAAACAATACCTATCCTAATATTTTGACTATTTACAATCCTGCAGATGATCATTTACCAGAGACGGAAAGAGAAAAGCTAAGCGACAAATGGGAAGATGGAGCTAAGGGTCAAAAGAGATATCAGGAATTTAGAAAATTTATCTTTTGGTTATCGGAGAGTTGGGAAGCTTTTATTCAATTAGAAAGAGATCCTCATGAGGCTTTAGTTTCTCTTTTCGGAAAAAGTCCAACAAATACTGCCGATAGTCAATATAGAAAACACTTTAATGGTCTAGAAAAACTAGGTCTTGTTGGAATATCTACAACTTCTCATGGTTTGACTTCAGATAGATCGTTATCCGACTTTAAGAACTATCCAACTAATACTAATCATGGTGATGTATTTTAGACGTCCCAAAAAGGCTCTACCTATGCTTCGCCAGTATAATGAGTTGAAAAAATACTGCCCACAATGGAATATTACTCTATATCGAGGAAGATGTATGATAATTGCCGAGGGTTACATAAAACAAGATATTGACTCTAATCAGTATCTAGTTCGCATTGCTTATAAAATGGGAAGTCATCCGAAGATTATTTTACTTAATCACAAATTTGTGAGAAATGAAAAAAAGCTCTTTCCTCCTCATATTTACAAGGATCACTCTTTATGTGTTTATTATCCTAGAAATAATGAATGGATTAGTATGAGTCTTCTTTCTGATACTATTCTACCTTGGACCCAAAAGTGGCTCTTTCACTACGAAGGATGGAGAAAGACTGGAAAATGGCACGGTGGTGGAACAACACATGATTCTAATTTCATAGTACAAAATATAGAGGATCCATCTATTTAACTCATCATTTTCATCGCCAAATCAGTTATACATAATTGATTTCTTACTCATAATCACTCTTTTAGACTCTCCATTTTTCTCCTTATCTTACTGGCTAAATTGGTGTTCGACCAATTTGGTAATCGATTTAGTATTAAACCATGTCAAGAAAGGGCAATTATAATGAACAAACAACAACTAGCAGCCAAAATTTGGGAATCAGCAAATCAGATGCGATCCAAAATTGAGGCTAATGAATATAAAGATTACATCTTAGGTTTCATCTTCTATAAATACCTATCAGATAAGCAAGTACAATTCTGTAAGAAACAGGAAATGTCTGATGAAACCCTACGGTCACTAAGTGAGGCCAATGTGGATGCAGTCAATTACATCAAAGAGGAGACAGGCTACTTTATTGCCTATGACGACTTGTTTTCGACATGGATAGATATTGGAAAGAAATTCGATGTATCCAATGTAAGAGATGCACTCTCAGCATTTAACCGTCTTATCAGCCCAGCGCACAAAAAACTATTTGATGGTATCTTCGATACGTTACAGACAGGGTTGAGTAAACTTGGTGATAGTGCTCCAAAACAGACCAAAGCGATTAGCGATCTGATTCATCTTATCAAAGACATTCCTATGGATGGTAAGCAAGGGTACGATGTCTTAGGCTTTATCTATGAATACTTGATTGGTCAGTTTGCCGCTAATGCAGGAAAGAAAGCAGGAGAATTCTATACACCTAATGAAGTATCGGTGTTACTATCCGAAATCGTCTCTAACCACCTTAGAGATAGAGAAGAAATACAGATCTATGACAGTTGTAGTGGTAGTGGCTCATTGCTGATCAATATTGGTAACAGTATAGCCAAACATGTCGATGATAAGAACAATATAAAGTACTTCGCCCAGGAACTCAAAAAGAATACCTACAACCTTACCAGAATGAACTTGGTGATGAGAGGTATACTACCCAATAATATAGAAACCCGTAACGGTGACACCTTAGAAGATGACTGGCCATACTTCGATGAAAACGATCGTGTAAACTCTTACAGCACACTCTATGTAGATGCAGTAGTGTCCAATCCTCCATACTCTCAACAATGGGATCCGGCTCATAAAGATTCTGATCCACGATATGCACGATTTGGTATGGCGCCAAAATCAAAAGCTGACTTTGCTTTCTTATTACACGATCTCTATCATCTCAAGCCAGATGGTATCATGACCATAGTACTACCACATGGTGTACTATTCAGGGGTGGTCAAGAGGGGACGATCCGTGAGAAGCTCATAGAAGCGAATCATATAGATGCCATCATAGGGATGCCAGCTGGTATATTCTTCGGTACAGGTATACCTACTGTAGTACTGGTACTCAAACAGAAGCGAGCTAATACCGATATACTCGTTGTAGATGCCTCCAAGGGCTTTGTAAAAGAAGGAAAGAACAACAGACTAAGAGCTTCAGACATAAAGCGTATTGTAGATATCATACGTGATAGAGAGACTGTACCTAAGTTCTCCAGGCGAGTAGACAGAGACGAACTAAGAGCCAATGAATACAACCTCAATATACCTAGGTATGTAGACTCTTCGGCTAGTGCAGAACAATGGGACATATATGCCTCTATGTTTGGCGGTATACCGACCAACGAACTAGACGAACTGGAAGCATACTGGCAAGCCTTCCCAGCATTGAGAGAAGCATTATTTACTCCATCCTCTGAGGTCAATAATGAGCTAAAGGTAGAAGACATCAATACCGCTATCAAAGAGCATGCTAGCGTACAGTCTTTTGTAGATCAATTCAAAACGTCGTTTAGCAACTTTGATGCTTTTCTAAAGGACAAGCTACTCACTCAGATGGATACAGTACATGTAGTCAGAGATAAAGAAACACTAGGCAATGATATATTCCAAAGACTAGAATCTATAACACTCATAGATAAGTACAAAGCCTACCAAGTATTAGAAGATGAATGGGAAACTATAAAAGTAGATCTGGAAGTAATACAAACGGAAGATTTTCAATCTACTAAAATAGTAGATCCTCATATGGTACTCAAAAAGAAAGGAGGAAAAGAGGAAGAAGTACAAGACGGTTGGATAGGACGTATACTACCTTTTGACTTAGTTCAAAAGACTTATCTATCAGAAGATTTACAAAACCTAGAAGACAAAAACAACCGTCTCACAGAAATCACAGCCACCTATGAGGAAGTGTTAGAGTCACTCGATGAAGACGATAAGGAAGCTGATACCATTAATGAAGCGAAGGACAAATGGGTAAATTCTGCAGTCATCAAAGAAGCTAAAAGTATAAAAGCAGACATCAAAAAAGGTGATGCTCCAGAAGCAGATAGCTATGAAGCAGCAATACTACAAGTAGATGCTCTCATCACAGAAGAGAAAAAAATAAAAAAGCAAGTAAAAGAAGAGGATAAGAATCTCCATCTTCAAACCAAAGCAACTATAGAAGTACTGACCGATGAGCAAGTATATACTTTGCTAAAGCTCAAATGGATCAAGCCTATTGTATCGTCGCTATATAATTTACCAGCTACAATCATCGATGAACTGACATCAAAAGTGTCTAGCATTGCAGAAAAATATAGCACTACTTATGCTGCCGTAGCTACGCAGATCAATAAAGCAGAAAATTCTCTTTCTGAATTGATAGAAGATCTTGACGGAAATGAATTTGACATGAAAGGTTTGAACGAATTTAAAGCTTTATTAAATGGATAGAAAAGAGAATAAGAAAAAACCAGCTATTCGATTTGATGGGTTTACAGAAGAATGGAAAGAGCAAGTTTTAGAAAATGAAGTAGTGATATTTACTGGATTAACTTATTCGCCAAAGGATGTGACTAAAACACCAGGAACTCTAGTTCTTCGTTCATCTAATGTAAAGAAAGGAAGAATTGCTTTTTCCGATAATGTATATGTGAATTCAGATGTTATAAACTGTGATAATGTAAAGGTTGGGGACATAATAGTTGTGGTTAGAAATGGTTCTCGACGCTTAATTGGGAAGCATGCAGTTGTTCAGGAGAAATTAGAAAACACTGTGATTGGAGCATTTATGACGGGTTTACGCCCTAGACAATCAAACTTCATTAATGCATTATTGGATACAGAGGAATTTAGTAAGGAAATTGAAAAAAACCTTGGTGCAACAATAAATCAAATCACAATCGGAGCATTAAGGTCTATGTCTTTTATGTTCCCCTCTTTACCAGAACAAAAAATAATAGGCTCCTTTTTCCAAAATATAGACAACCTAATAACCCTTCATCAAAAGAAATACGACAAGCTAGTCATTCTAAAAAAAGCAATGTTGATGAAGATGTTTCCTAAAGACGGAACAGTCGTTCCTGAAATTCGGTTTAAGGGGTTTGATAAGCCATGGTATAGAATACAATTTAGTAATGCATTTAATGACTCAATTCCCAAAAATACATTATCACGTGATAAATTGAATTACAGAGAAGGGGCTGTAAAAAATATTCATTATGGAGATATTCTGATAAGGTACGGATCTATTCTTTCAACTTTAGACCAAAGAATTCCTTGGATAATTAATGGTGAGCTCAAGCATTTTAAAAACCAATTATTAAGGACTGGTGATATTGTATTTGCTGATGCCGCTGAGGATGAGACCGTAGGGAAAGCATGTGTTATTGTTGACTCTAATAACATAAATATTGTATCTGGACTGCATACAATTGCATGTAGGCCGATAATAAGTATGGATCCATATTATTTAGGATATTATATAAATTCTAACTCATATCATCACCAATTATTACCATTAATGCAAGGCACTAAAGTCCTATCAATTAGCAAAACTAGTTTGTCAAAAACATCTTTAAAATTTCCTAAATCACTTAAAGAACAACAGAAAATAGGTAATTACTTCAAATGCTTAGACGAACAAATCACGCTGCACGAAACCCAATTGGACAAATTAAACAACTTTAAGAAAGCATGTTTCTCTAAGATGTTTGTAGGCCAAGACTAATTCACAAGCTTCCTAAAATATAATTAAAATGACATTTACTACTGAAGCTAAATTTGAAGAAGCCCTCATACTTGCCCTAAGTAAAAAAGGATGGGAATCTGAAGTAATCAAAAACCCAACGGAAAAGGATCTACTAGATAATTGGGCCAATATACTCTACCAAAATAATAGAGGCATAGACCGCCTCAATGATGCTCCACTGACGGATAGCGAGATGCAACAGGTTGTAGAGCAAATCACAGAGCTCAAAACACCACTCAAGCTCAATGGATTTATCAATGGTAAGACAGTAGCGATTAAGCGAGACAATCCAGATGATCCGACTCATCTTGGAAAAGAGGTAAGTCTTAAAATATACGATAGACATGAGATAGCTGCAGGTCAGAGTAGATATCAGATTGTACAGCAACCCAGGTTCAAAAGTAGATCTAAAATACTCAATGATAGGCGTGGTGATATCATGCTACTTATCAATGGAATGCCGCTAATACATATAGAACTCAAAAAAAGTGGTATTCCTGTAAGTCAGGCATATCATCAAATAGAAAACTATGCTCGTTCAGGTGTATTTGCTGGTATATTTTCATTGGTGCAGATATTTGTAGCAATGGAACCCAACGAGGCGGTCTACTTCGCCAATCCTGGACCAGAAGGTAAATTCAATAAAGATTTTTACTTTCACTGGGCCAACTTTGATAACGAACCTCGCAACGACTGGAAGTACATCGCATCAGAGTTATTATCTATTCCTATGGCACATCAGCTGATAGGCTTCTACATGGTACCGGATGATAGTGATGGAGTACTCAAGGTGATGCGTAGCTATCAGTACTACGCCGCAAATGCGATATCTGACAAGGTGGGTAAAACAGATTGGAAAAGTAAGCATGCGCTAGGTGGATATATATGGCACACCACAGGCTCAGGTAAGACGATGACCAGTTTCAAATCCGCACAACTTATAGCCAATTCTCAGAATGCAGATAAGGTCATCTTCCTAATGGATCGGATAGAGTTAGGTACGCAATCACTCAAACAGTATAAGGCATTCTCAGAAGATAATGAAGACGTACAAGCCACAGAAAACACTGGCGTACTAGTCACCAAGATGAAAAGTAATGATCCTAAGAACACACTGATCGTTACCTCTATCCAAAAAATGAGCAATATTAAAGATGAGGAAGAAGGTCTAAAGACAAGGGATATCGAACTCATGAATGATAAGCGGATCGTGTTCATTGTAGATGAAGCACACCGCTCTACATTTGGTGATATGTTGATCGATATCAAGAATACTTTTACTTCAGCGATTTTCTTTGGATTTACAGGCACACCCATCTTAGAGGAGAATCAGAAAAAACTGAATACTACTTCGACTGTCTTTGGAGATGAACTTCATAGATATAGTATAGCAGATGGTATCCGAGATAAGAATGTACTAGGTTTTGATCCATATAAGATATTGACATTCAAAGATAGAGATATCAGAACGGCCGTAGCACTTATGGAAGCCAAAGCTAACTCAGTAGAGGAAGCATTGTCTGATGCTACTAAGAAAGAAACCTTCAATCACTATATGAAAGAAGTGAGCATGGTTGGTTCAGTTGATGCCAATGGCAGGAACGTCAAAGGCATAGAGGACTATCTACCTAGATCACAATATGAAAGTGAAATACATCAAAACAAGGTTGTAGAACATATCCTAGAAGGATGGGTAGTCTCAAGTCAGAACTATAAGTTTCATTCTATTTTTGCAACCAATAGTATCAACGAGTCGATTGAGTATTATAGATTGATCAAAAAACTGAATCCTGAATTGAAGGTAACGGCATTATTCGATTCTACTATTGACAACAATCAAAATGCGGCAGTAAAAGAAGATGGACTTGTCGAAATACTAGAGGATTACAATGCACGCTATGAGCAAGACTATACACTAGCAACCCATGCCAAATTCAAAAAAAATGTAGCATCAAGATTGGCGCATAAAGACTCGTATCGTGCAATAGAAAGAACACCAGAAAAACAGCTTGATATACTCATAGTGGTGGATCAAATGCTTACAGGTTTTGATTCCAAATGGATCAATACTTTGTACTTGGATAAAGTACTCAAGTACGAAAACATTATCCAAGCATTCTCTAGAACAAATCGACTATTTGGACCAGACAAGCGCTTTGGTACCATACGCTACTACAGATATCCTCATACGATGGAGATGTATATCGAGCGGGCTGTTAGTTTATACTCAGGAGACAAACCTATTGATATATTTGTAGATCGACTTCCACAGAATCTAACATCTATCAATAATGCTTTTAGCGAAATAGAAAATTTGTTTACTTCTGCAGGTATTGATAATTTTGAGAAGTTGCCTGCAAGTATTCCAGTACGAGGAAGATTTGCTTCCCTATTTAGTGATTTAAATAGATTTCTAGATGCGGCTTATGTCCAAGGTTTCACTTGGAATATAGCTAAGTATACCTTTGGTAAAGGTACAGCAAAGACCGAAATTACAATGCTGTTGGATGAGAACACCTACCTAGTATTAGCACTTCGATACAAAGAACTTTTTGGTGGTGGTGGATCAGGCCCAGGGCCAGACAATGTACCATTTGATATCGAGGGGCACCTCACTGAGATAGATACAGGTAAGATAGATGCCGACTATATGAATTCTAGGTTTGATAAATTCATAACTATATTCCGAGGTAGTGAAAAAGATGAAGCAGAAATTCAGAACGTTCTGGATGAATTACATAAGTCATTTGCCACATTAACACAAGAAGAGCAGAAGTATGCTTCAATATTTTTGCATGATGTACAGAGTGGAAATGTAGAAGTAGAACCAAACAAATCGTTCAGGGACTATATCACCCAGTATCAGTACAATGCTAAAAACGATCAAGTCACTAAACTTACTGAAGCTATAGGAGTAGATCCACAGAAGTTGACAGAGATGATGGCCATGGATATCAATAATAAGAATATCAATGATTATGGAAGATTTGATGAACTAAAAGCAACTATAGATAAGACAAAAGCAAAGGCATATTTTGAGAAACTAGAAGGATCTACTATCCCTGCATTTAGAGTTAACATGAAAGTTGGAGATCTACTGAGAAGGTTTATTATTGAGGGGGGATTTGATATTGATGTATAATAAGCAATCCTGTAGTTAATTTATCTAAATTATCAGGAAATCACTTTTTGATTAACTTATGAAATTTTTTCCAGTGCTTAGAAAGTTGTTTTTTTATTCCATTACTTCTCATTGTACGAGCCGCCATATATGCATAAGAGAGATAGTTGCCCCAATCATACTTAGTTGAAACTTCGTATTCATTTACTGTACCTTCTACTCTTTGATATTTTCGTCTTCTTTTTGCTCCTAAATAGGTGAATTTTTTATATAGTCTAGATTTAAATAATTCTCCTCTTCTATCAAGAGCTTCGGTCGTTTTTGAAAAGAAGTATCCTCTTTTAACGCCTCTTTTCATCTTTCTGTAATATGTAGATAAGCTTGCAGATTTAAGTAATGTTGTCTTACCATCAAATGAAAATCCTAAATACTGAAATATTGTATTACTTTGAAAATTATTTGTTTTTCCATTCTTTTCAAACCCATAGAAGCGATTTGCGCATTTAATAAACCAAAAAACTTGAGTTTTTCTTGGTTGTATCTCTAGCTTATATTTCTGTATTGCTTCTTGTATCTTAATTGTTATTTTTTTTTCATGCTTTGCAGGGACAATTATAACCAGGTCATCAGAATACCTCCTATATAATCCTCTATTTGCTACAACCAGCTTCTCAATTTCAATATCAAAATGTAATAAATATGCATTTGCTAATAAAGCGCTTATTGATGAACCCTGAGGAATTCCTTTGAGCCGCAACTTACCCGTATTCTTATCTCTCTTATTTGATTTTATCAATCCTTGCTTTCGCAACCTCATTATATCACTAGACTGACAATATGCTATTGCATTTTTGTCGAATAAGAACCTTCTATCCTTTACAGCAATCTGATGAATAGTTTTATCATTCTTCTTTATGAAAATTTCATTTTGAAACTCTTTGAATAATTTCTTTTGCTCAACGTAGGCAAACTTAGTTATGTTTCGGAATACATTATAGTGATCCTCAGGTAGTCTTTCTATCTTGATTTTGTTATCTACATTAAGTAGATCAAGCCATATTGACTTTAATATTTTGTGATCTAAATTGTCAAAGAAACTTGTGATATCCATTGCTATGGCAGCTAACTTATCCTCTTTTGAATCTCTGATGTAGTTGAAAATTTCATCCGCAAAATCAATGTTACATTTATTACGTCTTTTATCATCGGTTTTAATTGTTCGGTAAGCTGTAGGTACATTTTCAATTCTGCATTTAATTAATAGCTTCTCATATTTTTTGCTTAGTATTTTTGAATAATAGGCATATATATTCGCGTCGGTATTATTGGCGTAAAATATTTCTCTGATCTTTATATCCTTAGTACGCTTTTTTGCTCTCTGTCCATTTTCAAAGATCTCTTTTCTAAACTTTCTACTTTTTGAACTAACGTGAATAAAGGGTTTGAAAGGATGAGAGGCTATAGCTTTTGCATTCTGGATATAAGCCTTCAATCTATTAGTTTCTGCCCATGACTGAGGAGGTATCCCTATGTGAGGATATCCTTTGTGTTTATACCATTCTTTTTCCATTGGCAAATTTTAAAAACGGAGAAAATGACAAGCCAATAACGGAGCAAGCCTTTCTAAATTAATAGGATTACACATGCTACCACGATATCATAAGAGATAACGCCCCTGCATGTTGGGATGAATAATAGTTGTATCTTTACTAATAAACCTAATAAGCAATAAAGCCATGAAGATAAATGTAATAATACCCCTGAGTGTAAAACTTCTTAAAGATTTCTTGCGATTTCTTTGGAAGTATAGAACACGCAACCTTAGTCTCTCAATAAACTAAGCAATTCAATAAGAAACGTGTAACCAGCACTTGTCATTTCTCCGAAGGCTAATATACATGGAATTAATATTAGTATGTCATATTACATCTAATTAATTTCCATACTCCCAGTTGTTTCTCTTTTATTGAAAACATATTATCATTTCCTATTTACCCAATGACATCTAGAATTAGATATGAGATCAATATTTACAAATATTGTTATTGCTTTAGTAGTTACTGGTATCGGAGAAACATCATTGCAAAATATTATAACACGAAATAATATTGAGATACTCTTCGGGACTCCCAAAGAAGAGTATACACTTTTTCATCCTAATATTAGAAGGAGACCTTATAATGAGAAATGATCTTGAAGGAAATAAATTAATTTAATGATCTGATTTACAGTACATAAATGATGTGTGGATGAATCCTGATGGGATTCAAAACTTAGTGTTTTGGTAATAGACGAGGAGAAAGCTTTTTATAAAATGATATATAAACGTTCTTTTGTGAAAATTTTTATTACACTCTCCATGAAAGAATTTTAAAACTATTTATCTAACTCCAAATTCTTAATGCGATAACTCTTTCCTCTTCATTAGCAACATTCAAATATATAGATGTTGTCGTTAATGATGAATGACCAAGCCATTTCTTAATTAGTGTTAGAGGTATATTTTTAACTAAACAATTTACTGCAAAACTGTGGCGCAATCCTTTTGGACATGCCATTGGTCCAAAAAACAGTTGCCTTGAGCATAGCTTTTTTAATATAGCGACTTGCCGTATGCCTGGAGAATTTCCATATTCTGTCTTCTAGTTTTCTTTCATTCATATAATTGATAAGACTTTCCATATACTCTGGCGGTAAAGGAATCTGCCTAAATATTCCCTTTTTTCTTTTTTTTAGACTTTCTATAGTCACAGAACCTTCGTTTATATCTAGACTTCTTTTACTTAAATGAAGTACTTCGCTAATTCTTGCACCAGTCCAATATAGCAATTCACATATTAATCTAATTTCTTTGGATTGATTTTTTGCAACGATGTAAAAATTATTTCTCTCTTTTTGATTCAGATACTTACGTTGACCATTTTGATCAAGAAGAGAATATTCTGTAGATCTGTATATCATATGGTGACAATTATAGAATTTAAATACCTATATAACTGTCCCAGTATTAGGTATTCTGGGTCATAATCAAGAATAATTGTATTGAAATTTTAATCTCTTCTGGTTTAATTCCTCAATGCTTGCATCGAGGAAGATCAT
>JAVCKV010465457.1:856-12014 GCA_032274145.1 Herpochondria borealis | reverse complement strand
GTGTCAGCTTGAGGCCATTGACACATTTCCGCTTGCTCGGAAGGACTACATTACATTGTTGCGAAGCGCAGTTGTAAGAGAAGCACTTTCACTCGACCAGTCAATTGAATTCATGAAGAAAAGCCTCCCAAACATTCTTGAAGTGTTGCATGAAAGCATGCTTCAAACATTGCGCAAAAATCAGAGGAAGGAGCCGGGATACACTCTACAGTTATGGAAGGAGCAGAATGAAAATAGTGTCTATGTCAGTCTTGTGCCATTCAATAAGGTGGCAAAGGCCCTTTTTGCGTCTCAAGCATCATCGGCGTCGGCTGATAGACTGTTTAGTGACCTCGGGAAACTTGAAAACAAGAACAGCCAGTCCCTGCTCAGCAACACGCTCGAAACGACGGAGCTGATCCGTGTCTTTGTTCACAACGAGTTGCAACACTGTACAAAAGGCCAGATTGGTCTTTTGCACCCCAATACGCTTGCCTTCAAGCAGATTAAAACCAAATTTGCTCGTATTGTGTTTGAAAATGAACGCCGAGAGGGAGAAGATTAACGATGTAGTCTGAAATAAATCATTATGCGCTTGCTTCTAAAATGTGACTAAGCAGTGACTTAGCTAACTACATAAGCTCAAAAATGGTCTGCTAAGTGACTGAGAGCTTGCCCACTTAGTCAGTCACAAATACGCCCCTGCTTTTTACATTTCTGGGAACATCCAATCTACTTTCAAAAAAGAAAGTGTGAAATTTCTAAACTTCACTGTTTTATTTCGAAGACCTGAAACTAGTCGCCTTTTCGAAATTTATCCATAAAATATAAATAAGACATGCCTCGCCTGGGTGAGCGAAGCTCATTATCGATCCTACATAATCAAACTTTTTGTATTTGAAATTTTCTTCTTTCTGGAATGTTACCATTATTTTATAATTACCAAGTAAAAATATAGTGCCAGCAGTGATGCTCAACGAATTTTAGTTACAATTTTTTGAATGGTTACCGGTTATGATTATCAACATAGAAAAGAACTACTATGTTAATATTAGGGCATCATAATATGAAATATTATTTAAAAATTTTGTCTTACAAAATTGTTTCATGTAATTACACGAACCTGGAAGTCCTGTTTTTGAATAAAACAATTATCAGAAACCGGCGGCAAGCGCTGCTATGGAGACCGTGAGGACCATGGCCGGGCCATTTCGGTCCGCTAAAAACTGGAAGACCACCAATGCCACCATTCAGGTTGCCTAGAGGCCGTCCGGTTCCAGGTCCGGGTCCGAGGCGTTTCAGCCGGTTTCAATCGCCGCTACAACTCCGAGCGCTCCATCGGCTGCGCTTGCAGGGATATCGCCTCCGGTAACCCAAGCATTGCCGCTATTCACAAATCCCAGGGATTAGAAGCTACTAACTGACTCCGCTGGTGATAGAAGGCCCCGAATAGGTCAAAGACGGATACGGCGGGATTCGCTTCTTTCAAAAGAATTTGCGCAAGCGTGCAGCGATTCTTGAATTAGCGCAGAAATTCCGCGCGCTCCGCATAACGGTCGAATTCCTCCTTCAAGCAAGGAAGAGCCAATAGACGTTGTGGGAGGTCCTGCGGGTCGTGTACAGCCATAAGAATGGCCCGGAATCAGACCTGCCGGACCAGAGGTCCCACGGAAATCGAGAAAAGGATAAATTCACGGCTAGCCTTTGCGAGCGGGTCGTTTTCCTTCTAAAGTCGGTCATTGAGGTGCAGGGCTGCACCGGGCGGGCGCGCGAGGAGGTTTCTGCATTCATGGACGATCTGACCGAACTTTTTCCCAAGAAAGGCCTCGACACGCGCCGCAAGGACTATTACTGTGACCGAAATTGCAGTCGCTCCCATAGTTCTTGTCGCGGAGAAAGTCGCAGTCGTGATGAGGGTGATGATTATAGAGGAGACCGTGATTGACGTCGCAGACGTCAGGAACTCTACCGAAATAATTAGGGGTATGTTTTGGTAGTTTTGGGTGCGATGGTTGATAGGCGCGTCAGCGGGGAAGTTAGAAAGCGGGTTCAGACTAGTCGGCCGGAAGTAGGAAAAATTGAAACATTAGTCTGGAGCGGCGCTGAAAGCGTCTGGCTTTACCTATACATATCTCTTCTCTGATGGCTTTGGAATGTCATGCGCTCCATAGATCGCCGTTTCTCTGCCTTATGTCATCTTGTCATGCAGATAGTGCGCGAATTGAGCAACCTACTTGATATTATCGTGTGGCGCAGCGAGCAGCGCGAAGAACGCAACCCTTGGTCTCATCGAGTCGCGCAACAAGCTGAGAGACTAAATCGACCCTCGGTCTCATCAAGCATCTCTTAGGGCAGCAACTACCCAAATTTCTCAACTGTTACGGAAATCATAAACATCATGCGGGAAACAAGAACATTATCATCATCAACATCATCATCATCGTTATGTTGTCGTCCAGTTAGGCTACACAAGTCGCTCTACCTTTTTGTGCATCGAAATATCACATCGCACAGGAACTGCGCGACTTACTAAATATCGCCGGTTGACGCAGTAATATAAAGAGTCACTCTGGTACTTGTTTAATAATCATCGTCACGTCGCGCAGCCGAGCTGCGCGACGTACTCAACACGTTGTGTTGCAGGCGCTTTGGTCGCGTATGTGTTAATCACGTCGCGCGGTCTAGCTGCGAGAATTCATCAAGTAGTTGTGCGAGCTCGAGTTAAGTGGCGTGGTTCGGCGCTCGGCGTGTGACGCGTTAGTCCGGGGGTAGTTACGAGGGGGGGAAGTCATCATAGCTGCAAAAAACAGGGGAGGCTGCGCGACTTACTCACCTCTTGTTATAGGGAGGCGCGCGCGCGCGCGCTTTCGCGGACCGGTTTCGGGAATCTTGATTTCGAGCAGGAACTGCGCGACTTACGAAATAGGGTTATCGTCGCGCGCTCCCGCTGGTTGGGGACGATGGGTGTCACGTCGCACAGCCGGGCTTCGCGACTCTTTGGTCTTCGTTGGTTCGTGGGTTTTTGGGCGTGAAAGGGAACACGTCGTGCAGAATAGCTGCACAAATTTCTGGACCGGTCTTAGTTAGGGTGCGCGTTGATGGAGGCGGCGAGCTCCGTGTTGCGCAGGCGGGCTGTGCGACATAGGAAAATGGAGGTACGTGGGGCGCGAGTTGGATTGGAGGGGGGGGGGGAAATGTAGCGGTCGCGGATAGTTCTTGTGATGTGTGGGTCGGTGGAGAGAGATGGGGGAGAAGAGGGTTTTGGAGAGAGGTAATGGGTATTGGTTCCATATTATTTAACCGCGCGGTCTTTTTTCACACCCGTGTACGCTGACAGCCCGCAGTTGGCCAGCACCCTTATGATTTTGGCGCGGCGCCGTGCCGTCCACTTCAAAGTGAATAAAGCACCCTTTTAATACCTCACAAACTCCGGCTTCTCGCACTATTTGCCACTCTATTCCGTCCTACCTGCTTGAAATGATCGCGATTCTTCGCCACTCGCCATCGCCTTTTCGCGAGCGTACAGAATCTTCGCACAAGCGCCTGTAGTCCGAAGCTCCTCTCGCCCCTCACCGTCCTGTCGCGCAGAGGTTGCGCGACCTCCTCTTCCTTCCTCCGTCTTCTCTGTTTAGTACGCTTCTGTTCTTCTGACTTGTCCTTCCAGCCCGTGCGTTTCAGTGTTCGGTGTCCCGGGGGCGGCGGCACTTAGTCTCGCAGTACTTGTGCGACCACGAATATGCCCGTAGCTTTGTTACGGTCACGCCACGTAAATGCCCGCTCGTCCTGTCTTGCGTCTTGCATGCATTGGAAAACATAAATAACCTAGCAACTGCGCGAATTTCTCAGCTCGCCCAAACTTCTTTCCTTGTTCTTGCGTCAGATGGAGTGGTAGCGCACGGTGAAGGAGAAGCGTCGGATCCCGCTGCTTCTTCGTTTAGTGTGCCCCTCGTCGTCTGTAGCCATCTTGTACATCGCGATCAAGCCCCTGTCGGGCAGGAACTGAGCGAATTACTCGGTTGGTAATCTACTCGCTGTGTTTCATCATCTGGGCATGGTGGTTTCAGCGATCTTAATCTGGGTGAGACGCAGTTTCGTCGCGCAGTTTCGTCGCGCAGTTTCTGCAAAACCGTGGCAGAGTCTGGCGCTATGTAAGTTCCACGGCGTTATATAATCAGTAAAACGCAACCATCTGTTTCACACTCGATGAGGCATACTCGCCTTCTACCTTTACAATCCTAGGTCCGCGTACTCGCCGTGAAGGAGCTGCGCGGTCTGCTCAACGGGTCTTTCCCCTCCTCGATATTATTGGGTTATTAATTAAACTCCCTTTGCACGCAGTGACTGCGCGAAGTGCTCGACCGGCATTTCTCTTTTCGCGACAGACCGAAATCCATGCTGCCGTTTTCCGCTTCCCTAACTGAACCCACGCCCCCGCCCCTATTCGTCTTTTCGCGCAGTTTCTGCAAGACTCTTGTGGGGTACAAGAAGATGTACCGAGATTGTCTTTCTTTCTACTCCTCTGTGTCGCGGCAGAACTGGTCCTTTTCGTCGCCAAGGGACATGGCGGCTTACCCAACTTCCTTTCCATCAGCAGAGTGGGATTTTTTTGTCTAAATCGTTGCGGCGTTCTTGAGTCGCGCGGTTACTGCGCGACCGCAGCCCCATTCCGACAAGCCTGTACCGTCCTGATTTTCTCGCGCGGGCCGTAGTTCTTAATTGCATAGAACTATTTACTTGCTATGGAGCCTCTGAGTCGCGTATTTGCTGCGATACCATGGCCACGCCCGGCGTGGAATCCGGTCCACTTCGCGTGGATGAAAAACTGATGCCCGTCGTTTGGGGTTAGGCTTAGACACGACGCATTCGTCTTAAATAATTATGAACAATCAACAAGCGGAATCGTCGCGCAGGATTGCGCGAAACAGTACTAGGGCTGTGTGACTTAGCATAGCTATGTAGAATTCCCACGGTTCATGAAACCCGGCGTTCGTCTTCTCGTCGCACAGGGAGTGCACGAAATGCTCAACATGCTCACTTCAAATCAGTTGCGCACGTGCGAAGTGTGCGCGTCGCCAGTTACTGCGCGACATTCGTCGCACGTTGCCGTGGCTGTAATGAAACGATTCTACCTACTTCTCATTTCGTAGACCCATTGTCATCCGTTTTGCATCTCGTACTTGAACTTCTTCGCCGCGTTGCGCAGTAACTGTGCGGCCCTTGTGGGTAGTACAGGGGAAAGGACAGGGATCATACTCCCTCGACTCTGGGTCATGGTGCGACCTATTTTCTTTTCGCTCAGAAATTAATTCTTCTCTCCCTCCTCGCTGCCGTGCCAGTGTGTTGACATCGCAGCCGTCGCACTGGATTGGCTATAAAGTCAAACCTCGATTAGCGCATTATTGGATATGCGCATAAACCCGATAAGCGCATATAAAAATGGCAGACGGCGAAAAAATCGCCCATTTTTGTCCCATGGAGAGCTTGTACGCATAAACGCATAACTGCATACACGTTCTCCGCATGTACTATTTTTCAATTAAAATTTGATGGCTTACAATATGGGTAAGCGCATACTTTTTTAAATTTTTGAATCCATATTGCCGCCGCATACAGTGCACAACACCCAAATGGGGTACATGACAGCAACCATTTTCTGGCATTCGTAAGATCCCCACACCACACTCCCTCTCACACATTCGTCATCAAGGAACTCAGACGCGATCATCTGACGCACACAGTATGCAAACCCTCACGATCAGCCAAAAGCAGCAGCTCTACGAGGAGTACGAACGGCGCTGTCAGCGTGGAGAGAAAGCAACTAAGGCAGCACTCGCCGGATGAGCGAAAGAAAAATTCCGTTTAAACCGTGTCCTCAACCAGTCCTCGGTCAGTTGGATAATTCGTGATGGACCCAAGTTTATATCTAACAATGCCTCCTTGTTGCCCACAGCGAAGTGCAATCGCTCTATCGCCGTCCCGAGTCTCGAAAAGGCTTTGTTAAAATGGGTGTGCGCTCAGAACAACAAAGGAATAGCGCTAAACGGTTTGCTGGTGGTAATGCAGGCTCAGAAGCTTCTTTCTATCGCAAAAGAACACCTGCCGGATGATCAGAAGCTTTTAGTCCAGTGCTCTAATACATGAATGGAGAGATTTATGAAGAAGCACAATCTCCGCTTCCGGCGCATCCACGGCGAGGCCAACATTGCTGATTTTGACGCGATGTAAAACAAAATGCCTCGTATTGTGCAGCTCGTTTCCTAGTTTTCTGACTGTGCCGTCTGGAATGCAGACGAGTTTGGGCAGTTTTACAGGCCGCCTCTGAGCTGGACGTTGTCGAGCGGGCCGGTGTCCGGCTTGAAGAAAGAGAAGAACTGTTTAACCTTCCTAGCGTGCTGCAACAGGGATGGTTCAGAGAAGTTTCCGATGCTAATAATCGGGAATGCAGAGCTGCTGCGCCCTTTCAAGAGGAAGTATGGAAGAGACATAGGCCTTGACTGGCATTTCAACAAAAAGTACTGGATGAACCAGAGCATTTTATATGGCTGGCTGAAGCCATTCGACGCGTTTGTCGGCCTGAAGCCGGAACGAAAGATACTGTTGATAATCGACAACTACGCGGCGCACGGAAAGGCTAAGAGCATGCCAATGTTGCAGAATGTGCGTGTTTGCTTCCTTTCACCTAAAACGACGAGTCGCGTGCAGCCATTTGACGCGGGAATTATCGCATGCCTGAAACGTCGCTACAAGCGCAGGCTACTGCTTCGGGTTTTAGAGAACCTAGAGGCCCAGGAAAAGAGCATTTACAACGTGGATGTCCTCACTGCGATCCGTTGGGTCGAAACGGAATGGGAGGGCTGCCCTTCATCTGTAATTAAAAATTGCTTCGCTCATTGTCTGGGTGACAGGACGGAACACGATTTGGATGCGACGAGCGATGATAGTGATGCGGAAACGATTTGTACCATGGCACATGATGCGCAGGAGCATGGGGTTTCTGTCTCATCGGCTCGGTTGAATGAAATTCTAAATGTCGACGGGGAGGACGATGTTATGGAGGAAGTCTCGAATGCGGATCTCGCTAAAGAGATCGCTAACGTGCATCGAAGCGATTTTGATAATGGAGACACGGAGTGCGATGGCGATGAAGCTTTACCGGGACTTCAAGCGCAGCTGGAAATTCTAACTTCTGCTATTTCTTTTCTTCACAGGAGCGGACATCTCGCGGAGGAATGCAGAAAGGCATTGTACAATTGCTAACGTGTGTTGCGTGATGAGAAGAGGCAGAAAATAACCCAAACAACCATTTCCGATCACTTCATGATGGAATGAATAGTGCATCTTTGAACCCCCGATATGCGAATACCCCCGATAAGCGCATATCGGAAGGGTTGACCAACTTGTATGCGCTTAACGAGGTTTGACTGTATAAATAAAACCACTCGCTCGTCGAAGAAGTATTGCAGATTCTCTATGAACAGTTGATTTGCATATGAATGTAAAGAACATTTTAAATCGAGAGAAAATGTAAGGTAACTTATGCATGGAAATAACTGCAGAAATGCAGAAGTAAAAATATTTCAAAAATTTGAAGAAATGTTCAAAGTTCAACCATGTAGAAGTTGCTTATTTCAGAACTAATTCTTCCATACAATTCAGCCTGGATGTGAGCTAGAGATGAGTAAAACGTGTAAGAATTCAACCGACGAAATATGTTAGCTGAAGTTTGCCCACGCGTTTGCGCATTTTTTTTGTAATCTTCAGAAACTTTTTATTTTGCGGGCTCCTCCATATGCCTCCATCACCCTCCTTCCATAGAACCCTTCCTCTGAATCACCCTTCCTCCTCCTCATGCATTTTTATCGGCAGCGCGACCATCACCACAAGAACAGGAATACGTCTCAAGAAGATAAAAATGGCCGTTTTCCTATAGGTCACAGAAAGGAGAAGGGATGGCATATAATTGCGTTCCCCTTCTGCCTTTTTATCACCCAGGAAGCGCGAGACGTGCTAAAACTACGAGTAGAAAATTTTCCTTGCTTTCAATTGTAGGAAGTACTTATCCTAGTTTAAATTTTCTTTTAAATGTAGCTCTACTTTCTATGTAGAGTGCCTGCTAGTTTTCCAGTTTCGGAAAGAGAGACGATATCGAAAATGTAGCGAGCACTGTGGAAATAAAGAACGGGAGTTTGAAGACCCGCCGAAACAGGTATGCAACATAAACTATAACTACAACATATACAATGCTACGTAGGTTGATGTCGAATATGGGATGAGCCCACATAGAGATACTATTTTGGATGCGTGCTAACCATGATAATCGTCATATGATTTGTCGTGCTCAGGCTGCAGGACGCTACTATCACAGGTACATCAAAACATTGCACGTGTGCTACGGCTGATTAAATCGCCCTGAGTTTCCACGCAGGCAGTTCGTTGAAAAAATATTGTTGTGAGTTGATAGATTCCCATTTTGCCAGATTTATGAAATTTTAATAAAAGCTCGACAGCACACGCACGGGACAATGGAAACATTGTCGCGAGTTATTTAATAGCTTACGAATCCATCCATTTGGGCGGGTGCTGATACACATAACGAATTTCCCTGCTGTCTGGGATATTATCACCACCCAGCGAATCTAGACAGGGTGGAACCGTAGAGCAGACAGGCTCGTAAACCCCCTTTTTGTCAGGTTCGTATCGGTGTATAAAGAGGAATCTTACTGACGCGCGCGCGACCAATTGGGGCGCGTGGCGATAAGGAAACCTACTTAGTCGTACTCCATCTTGCCCGAAAATCCCTTCTTGCGGCCCTACCAACCGGGTTGAGACTCTTCTAGGTGGTGCGCCTGAGGCTGTCCCGAGCCGGACGGTAGGGCCAAATAGCAGGAACCAACTTAACCCTTGCCGTTGGACAGCCTTGTGGCCTACCTTACACACAGAACAGACAGATAACTCTCGGCCTCTTCTTGCCTCTTTCCTTCGTTCATTTCGCCCTTCCTCGTCTCTTTCAGCAGCCATTCCCCTCACCCACCACCTCTTTTCATCCTATTTTCCCTCTCCACCCACAAATCTCAGCCCATTTATCGCCCAGCCACAGCAGTGCCGTGCCGGCTTCTTTCACATACAAATTCGTGTAAATAACTTACGTACCAATGAGAAACCGGAAGAGATCATGATATTCGCCGAAAGATTGGTCGGGTTGAGCGACTTTATGTACAAATATTAAATATTCCAATCTGTTCCTTTTTCGTGGGTGTTCATGCGTCACCACAACGGAACTAACACTAAGAGCAAACGGAACGGTTGTTATTCTAATGCGTGTAGTGGCACATTTTACTGTGCTCAATGGAGTTCGAATGCTCGATTAAATCTGTGTCCTTTGGCCTGTAATTTTTCTTCCATGCCATGGAAGTCTGAATGTGTAGAATCCAAAATGCTTCCAAAACCTGGGAGTCTGGATTTTTTTGGATTTTTTTTGTTCCATGTTTTGGACGTTTTTTGGACGTTTTACATCCGCGGATTTACTTTCAATAATTTTCGGATTTCGACCTTTATATATTGGTCCGTAACTTTTCGTACGGGTACACAACCCTCCAAAACATTTTCTGGACTGTATGCTTCCACGAAAAGCACATGTCACCAAGATATGTGCCCGCAATCATCTTGCGATTGGAATTAACAACACGTTGTCAGTTACATACTCTAATTACCGAGATAGTTTGGTACTGGAAACTGGACAATGCTGAATATCGTTTCAACTTTTAGTTCCCATGGAAGTGAACCCATAGTAATTCGGTTACATGTCATGGCTCCGTAACCTGTCTTTGAACACGATATTGTGTGTACCTGTAGATGGTGTTGCACGCAGCATCTTACACCAGACCCTATCCTGGAACTCTCAGGGAGAGTATGAAGCTTTTATTATTATTATGATATTTTCTTCAGATCATAGTTGCACCCAAGTCTAAAAGTAATGGTTCGATCACCCATATTTTCTCTTTCCGTAGTTTTATATTCATTTCCTTCCTGCTTAAATACTAACATCGAATAGGAAAATTGATTATGAGATGTCCATCTCAAAAGTGGTGGGAACCTTCTCCCACGTCGGGTTAGCTCTCATTTTCCGCAGCAGTCATGCATGTTTTCATGGCGTACTTAATGAAGTCTGAAACTGAAACAGCCAAAACGCCTGACCCGTAGATCTTTGTGCTTTTGCCAAACTGGGAAAGGTCTTAATACATGAGGGACCCGAAGTACGACATGATCGTTTTTGCTTTCCTAAAGCTCATGGATGCGAATAGACTATTTACAACTTTGGGATGTCTAATCTTGCTTGGTGCTTGTACAGTCTTGGTAGAAGCCAATTGCATACACAGAATATTTTTCACGTTGATTGCATTGAATTCCACCTGGATTTGGTTCGGGAATTCATGAGGTGCACAGTTAATGCACCGGCTCACGAAAGCTGGGTTGCCAGTAACTTCACCTATAGAGTACTAAACCCGTGTGGAAAGTTCTGCGTCTACGAGCCACTCGATATTGCGGCGTCCCACACCGCTTACATCTCACATAATTGGTGAGACGCGTATGTAATTTACGTGCTTTCGAATGTATCCAATTCTGTTCAGAACTTCTTGTGGTATCTTCGCAATGCGCATTGGGATTCTTTCTGCGAACCAGAGAAACGAACCCATGAACTTCACAGTTCCTTGTTCGTCCGCCACGTACAGTCTATTGTTCGACGTCGAAAACTGCATATCGTCGAGGAAAACATTGAATAAAATAAAAAGGTCGAAACGAATCGTGGTGAAATAGAAAGCGGATTTTTCTGTGCGGTTTCACAGTAATTTTATCTCCACGTCCGTCAGAGTGCCTACTTCAAAAAATGTAAGGTCTTCTTTTGCGCATAAAAAACCAGTGTTCTCATGAAGCTTAATTTATGTGTAGAAGAGGGTCCCAGAAGACTCCACTTGCTGCCTTGCACGATAATGACAGCATCGGGATAAATTCTGGATTCCATATCTCACACGCGTTCCGAACGTCTAAAACGTACCCGTTTCCAGTACAGGCGCGTCAGATCACTTCTTTCTATTCTTCGACGTGGAACTTTCAGTAAAGAAGAGTAGAGTTTTAAAAAACAGGCGTGCCTCAAAGTTTTTTGGAACGTCCAATTAAAGTA
>JAVCKV010465346.1:0-12015 GCA_032274145.1 Herpochondria borealis | reverse complement strand
AAAAGCGTGAAGACAAACAGCCCCATGTTCAGCTCTACTGCTGGCATGGCTGCAAAAGGAGCAGAGTATGCTCCATCCAGCAGGACACTCTTGAGATTAAGAATGCCAGCCATGATTCGAAACAGGGCCATACTCTTCCCAGTCGCCCGTCAGTACAATCTTGAGGTGAAGCAGACCAGAACGTTGAAGCCTAGCAAGGCTCACTCCGACTTTTCCAGGTATTCGGGAAGAGGCAGTCGAGTCGGAAGCTAGTACCAGATTGAAGGTCTAGTACCTGCTCTGTCCGCCCAAGGCCTCAATCAATCGCTGGACCTCCAACTAGGACTATGACTTGAATGATATGTATGTAGTAGACGCAACCAACCGGCAATCTTGAAGTTTGTGGGTAAATGAGACATGATGATGATGAGGATCGGTTTGTGGTGAAGTTGCTTGTTAGTTTGTTAGCTGTGTGGGATGCGACTCAGTGTGGAAAGCTGTCGTTGCCACAGTGTTTCTGCTACGTACTTATGATACTTCCACATTGATCGTTCTTGCCGGCGCATCGCCGTTCCAGGAAACACATGCAGCACCGTGTCGGGAGCTATAAACGCCCTGGATGATTGCTTTGGGGCCAGAACTCGCGAGCAATGACTCAAAAGTTGGGGATTGGGGTGGTTCTCCGGGTTCATGTTTGATGTGCTATGCCTGCAGGTACATGGTATGCCTTCTATTATTTGCCATGCCTGTAGTTGCGAAGAATGACTACCAATAGTCGGCGATGGGGATGGTTCTCCGGGTTCAACCAAGTGGTGTTGTGAATGATGACTGCCCATGTACTCGCGGGTGGGTGGGGTTGGTCTCCGGTTTGAGCTACAGGCCAATGACTCGCCCAAAGCTAGCACGATTATGACTGCCATTGTTTGTATTTTGCCAGCTATCATCACGAGGATGACTTTCGGTTGATCTCCGGGATCTTAGTCGTCTTCCATTCGACTGCCTAACAATGGCTGTCTACAATTAGGCTACTATTATTAGGCTACGAATGGTTACCTTCAATATCAAATTGCTCGCTATAAGCCTAAAACCTCGAAACGTTGCACGAGAACTCGACAAGAGACAACTCACTTCGGAAGGGCAGAACTAACGGAACCGTTTTTGAGTCTAACTTATTCGAGCGTACCGCCAAGCTGGTTGGAGAGGTGCGGGAAAATGTGTATGGCCTAGCTACATTTTTCAAAATGGCGTGAAAATCTTGGGGGACTACTCTTTTGGTCGACTCCTTTTCATGGAGACGACATCATAATATAAAGGGAGAGGAGAATGTTTTGCTCTCATTCTTTAAACGTTGTGCATTTTGCGTAGTCAGAATGCAATTTTTTTCTGACAATGATACATCGGCTCCATCAAGTCGTTGCCGGACCGGCAACAAGACAAATTGGAAGAGCAGCAAACAACGCAGACGGCGACAAGCTCAGAAACACCATGAACATCGACAGCCAGAAGTGGGCCACCATCACAAAGCGCACGAACAGTTCATGAGCAACTACATTCACCCTCCTCGTGCGCCCGAATGGCGGCCACCGTCAACGAAGAATCGAACAGGTCACTACCACCTGGCGAGTGGACAGTTCCCACCCAACTACTATCACCATCATCATACTCCCGAATGGCAACTTTCGGCGGAGCATCGAATGGGCCACTACCACCCGGCTCATGAGCAGTTCATATCCAACTACTACTACCACCACCCTCCTTATGCTCCAATACAGCCACTGCATCCCTACCACCAGACGCATGCACAGCCTACACCAAGCTCTCATCGCCACCCTCGTACTCCCAAACGGTCACCTTCAACAAAGAAGAATCGACACCGACTTGTGTCTCCGCCAAAGCCACGCAGAGTCACTTTCAATCGGCAGCCGTCGCCCCGCTGTCCCGTTCAATCTCGTCGAACTCCGAAGGTGGCACCACTAAGTTCTTCTGGCATTCATAGAATCCGTCTGCCCCCACCTTTGCTCCATATTTTGGACACAATCGTCTTGGGTTGCGAGGCTCACGCGATAACGCTCGATGGTGGATGGGCAACTGATTTGTACTCGCTAACCAAGCAAGACATTGCCTTGAGAGAAATCCCGGCAATCTACTACGCAGCCAAGCCTATTATCAATTACATACATAGAACCATGGAAAACATTTTTGGCGTGTCACTGCGAATGGATCGCAACCAACCGCACGTTCTCAAGTATGATGGGAAGCACTCGGGCGTGGAACTCCACCACGACCAGTGCGATATTACAGCCAATCTGTGTTTAAGCCGCACAACAAGCTACGTTGGAGGAGGGTAAGTGCATAAATTTCGAAATGTCGACGCCAGTCGAGTTGTGACAGCTGTGGACAAGTGCTCACACAACATTTCATCGTCAGGACGTTCTTCCCGAGTGCAAAACAGGTGGTTCGATTAGAATTTGGTGAGTTCCTCCTTCATCCAGGCAACCTGATTCACGCTGGTATGGACATCCGCTCTGGAACTCGTCACCTCATGGTTATGTTTGCTGACATCAACTAAAGTTTAGACCGAGATACTCGAAGCGATATGCGAGTCCAAAAGACGTAGAAAAGATTCAATTGGTAGGAAGTGCATTCGATGATGCAGGTGCTAATAAGAAATACCCATACTTCTCTTTCCCTCTTTCAAACTCCGCATTGTATCGTACGAATGTTGCTTCATAGCATGACTCCCAGTTCTCAGATCGATTCAATCTTCCGCCTTCTCGACCTTGTTCTGAACCGAACTCTGTTCAGGGGACACAAGGGATAAGTCAGGCTTTACCAAGTTTGCCGTTGCCACGATTGAAACCGTCACAGGGAAGGACCCCATGCTGGAAGAGCAGTCAGGAAGAGGGCTTGATTGCTGCTTTGAAAACGACGAGTCACGAGGTTGGCACCCTTTTGAGAGGGATGACATACTTGGCTCTTGTCGACCTCTCATAGGAACATCTCGGGAAGTGATGGTATCCTTTGGTAGGCCAGCTCCCGATGTAGTAGGTGGTATCTTGAGTGCCTTAAGTGAAGCCTTCTTCTTCGGGGACGTTTCATCTTTTTCTGATGCTTCGAGGTCTTGGCGAATATCAGAAGAATTTTCTCGTAAAGCCTGTCCCGCCTTTCGAATGGCATTGGCGTCCCCGATGTCAAACCACAACCCACTGCCAAGCTCTTCTTTGAGAAATCGTCCTGGAGGATCCATCTTGCGGATCGCGTCGATAATCATTGATGCAATGTGAGCCTTTTCCAGCTTTCGAGTTTCCTTGGCCAGATAATGTTTTTTGCTGGCCGCCACGAGGCGACGAAACTGTACATTTCCCTCGTGTGCATTGACGCGACCTCCTCTCCCGCAAAGCACATCATTTGGGTTGGGGTCGACAATGGGACCAATACTTCGTGGAGCTACACGAATGGGTGGTTTGGTGGGCTTGGTCGTTGATTTTCGATGCATCGTGACAAAAATTGGAATCATTCGTAGCGTAGCGTGTCTTGTAGTTTATGTGGTCGAAATACTTGCAAGTAGGTCCAGACTAGTGAAGCTCTTGGTTCTGGTGAATCAGAGGTGCAAGATCAGGTTGTAGAGTGCCTTAAGGCGAGTCTTCTGTTCCACAACACAAAGTTAGTGTGAGCACAATTTTGGGCGATGATCTTGATTGTGATTCGTAGGTTCAAGAAGGTGCAGCAACGCGAAGTCGGATTTCAATAAGACGATTGCCAGATTCGAACGACTCCACCATGGTGATTTGCCCATAGAGAAGGTGACACTTAGTAGTTTCAGAGGATACATAGTGTGTCGTGATCTCTCAGAGACTTTCTGTGCGATTGATCAAATAGAGAACAGTCGGACGCTTGTCTCGGCCAACAATTATATACAACTGATTGACTGGCGACCAGTTAGGTTATAATCCAGTCGTACTTGATCACGAAGGCGCGCTTACATAGCAAGGTCGATTTGGCACGATTCTTGTTGGTGTCATATGTAAGACCAAGACTTCCAAGTTTATTCCCTTTTGATTCCCTTTTGCTCGTGATGGTTTGATTAGGGAATTGATGGAGATACGAACTGGGGAAGGCTCAATTTGTGAGATGCACTCGGTGGTGCTGGCTTCGAGGGTCGAGGTCTGGTTGCCGTAAAATTGGGAGCGTTGGGGCTGTGAACCCCGCTTGACTTGACTCTCTTCAGTTATTGTCCAAAAATATCTACGTGACGTCAAATAGGCGGATTATAAATAGAGAAACCAGCAAAACAATGTCCGCGTGGTTTCGTACCACAGTACGCTCGTAGTGACCATCCAACAGCTCTTCAATGAAGCGGCAAAAACCTCGCAAAGAAGTGATCACCCAAGGGATTTTATCATCGCACCAACTGATTGACAAGTCCCTTCTTCTCTCTTTCTGATTGACTGTTGTAGTGTGGGTGATACGTTAGTGGAGAGTGAATGGCTTCTCGCACGAAGGTAAGAAATCCGTTTGATGGAGGAAGAACCCTTGTTGTCGGTCTTTTCACCTCTGGGGAGCTCTCAGTCGTGATGCTGCTTTATGGAAAATTTGGCAAGATTGATCGGCTAGAGGTGACCCATGCAGTTTTTCACTTGGTTACATTCAATGGATGAATGAGGCAACGCCACGGCGGTCCCTAACAGAGGAAGTGCCTTCTACTTATATCATTGAGACGTAGGACCACTTGCCAATCATCCCATTCCTACTTGGGTAACCGGTGACTCCACCTGAGCAAGTTACGAACGATTCACAAGTTCGGTTCTCATATCATTTTTCTTTGATGCATTTGTGGTGACAATCTTCATCATCGGATCTACGACTCAACTCTTTTCTTTTTCTCTCCACAATCTTCCAACCCTGCAACTTTGAACTTGCTTGATCCTTGTCTTTACAACGGTACCCTTCTACTGTACAACGACCTATTCTTCCTATCTTCGCTACTACTAACCCCTAACCCGAACTTAATGATGACGCACCGCCACTCATCCTCCTCCATGTACGAAATGATGAATCACCCTCGCAAACGACAGCGACGGCAAGCTGCTGCATTAGTAGTCCAAGGGTTCTTCACCATGGGCAAGAAGTCAACAGCTCAACCCCGCCCAGCTGTTCATGTACCTCCTCGAGGTATCGGCCCCATTGCTGACCCCAACCCAAACGATGTCTTGTGTGGGAGAGGAGGTCGCATCAATGCGCATGAGGGAAATGTGCAGTTTCGCGACATTGTGGCAGCCAACAAGAAGGAGTACTTGGCCAAGACCACCAAGAAGCTTGAAAAGGCACACATTGCAGCACGAATTGTCGAAGTGATTCGTACCATGGATCCACCGGGACGTTTCCTCAAGGAAGATTCAGACACTGGTATGTGGTTCGACATTGGCGATGCCAAGGCCATCAAGAAGGCAGGACAAGCTCTACGAGAGGATGCTCCTGATATTCGTCAAGACGGTGGCTCCGATGAAGAGGGAACTCCGAAGAAGACTTCTCCTAAGGCACCCAAGAAACCAGCAACAGGAACCTCGAAGCCACCAGGAGGAAGAGCCGTTCCTACGAGTGGTCGCGGAGCACAACAACAACGGGGCTCCTATCATTCGAATGGAAGTTCAACCTTTGGCATTCCCCTTCCACAACATCAACAGCCCGTGCCGCCTCCTGCATACTCTTCCAGTATGGGATCCTTCCCAGCGACTGCATCCATCGGTTCGGCTCAACATTCACTCACCGGTCAACAACCGATGTTTGGCAACCCAGTTCAAGGTGCCCGCAACGTGGGACAATTCACAGCCAATACAGCAGGTGCCCTGTCCAAGCGTGCGGCAGAAATGATGAACTTTCAGCAGCCGGTTTTCCATCCTGGGCGTCCTCAGCAACCACAGGCGCAACCGCCTCGGGGAATGCGCCAGTCCAACTTGCCACCAGGACATCCTGATGATTTGGCTTTTGGTCGCGCTTTCACCCCGACGGAACTGTCATCTGGATCTACAATGTCAACGATATCAGGCATGAGCGGATACAGTAACACTGGATCTAACATGACTGGAATGGCATCTGCTCTTTCACTGGGTTCCTCTGGTTTTGGTTCTCTGGGACCTCCATCTGTTGGCAACTCGTTGCGATTGGCACAGCTTGGGCAGAACCCATACGGCGCACGCAACAGTCGTCGGGGAGGAGGAACTTCGCAAGTGAGTGATATGACAAATTCCTTTATGACGGCGTCCGGCTTGACTCGAAGCCCGTCATTCGGGGAACTATCAACATCGGCAAACACCAATACTATGATGATGGGCGACGACTCCTCTTTTGCAGCCATGATGGCTGAAGACAAGCAAGCTGGTGACATCTTGGCCAACATGCCCCCACCTCACTCGAGTGGAACATCCTCCAAGTCCTCCAGCAGCAAGTTCCGGAATCAAAGTGGTGCCATGTCAGTGGCATCGCAAGGATCCGGCAAGAGTGTCTTGACATTCTCCATGCGTTCAGTGGGATCCGACAACTCGTGGTTGCATCCTAACCGACGTCGTACCGGCAGTGATGATGTGGAAGGTGCCAATGCTTGGGACAATCAAAGTCTCATGTCGGATGTATCGGGGAGCATTGTAGCACTCGACTTGGCGGCACCATCAAATCACATGGGGTGATTTTCTGTGTGTGGTTTGTGAAGAAGAAGCAACGTTAAAAGAGAAGCACTTAGTAGTAAAGTCAATAAAGAATGTAGTCAATATCAACGACGCCAACGTTCAGAATCGTTTGGAGCTAGGCAGGCCTCAGCTAAATCACTACCAACAAAGACCGCGCTCACGGAGAGCTAGAGAGTCTGCAAATCAAACTACACATCGACTGCATCACCATCATCATGATGTATGCCCAGCTTTAGTTGTCGGGTACAAGAGAGTCTAGACGAGAGAGAGAAAGAGAGCTGGTGGCGTCATGGGTGAAACAACGGCAAGGGTTTATGCTTGGATGACTCGTTTGATCCCCAAGTTTGGTATGGCGTGCACAACGACTAGAATTCCTTCACGAAGAAAGGTGATGGTGCTTGACTGGCTACGTATTTGGATTATGATTTGATAGTGACCGCACACTGGGGTCGTCGTTGCGTTCCAATGGCATAGCACGCATACGCCCTCGATTTTGATCAAGTATAAATAGCATAGCAAATGACTCTACGTGGGATTGGCGCACCAGCGCGACCATGCCAAAACGACCTGCTTGTCGACACGCATAATAGAGCTTGCTGGAGAGAGGAAACCCTCCACGCAATTGGTGCAGCCAAGAACGACGATGACGGCAATTGAAAGCGGATAAGTGTTGAAACGTTTATGGTTGGTGATTCAGGTCACGTATGTGCGGCAGCTATGTGCGACGAGTTGGTTATGTGCTTCTGTTGAGATTTTTCCTCTGTAGAGACGGCTACAACAGCAAACCTCCTTGGTTTCCGCTATGCTCATGACGACGTGTTTTGAAAAAGGGCTTGGTTTTACTATGGCTAAACATTTTATCGCAACAACGCAATAAAACTATTTCATGATGCCCAATTCTGAGTCGCGCCGGTGGGTAAAGAGATAGGTGCATCTTAAATGCTTTGCCTATTTCATGGTGATGTTTCTTCGTTGTGACCCACCAACTGTATGTAGGAGCTACCAACCGTAGAAGTCGACGAGACGCTTCATGAATGCGTCACCCCCCAGAACTTCTTCAATCCAGCATTGCGCGTTCTCCACCAGCGTCCCGTCAGAGAGATATTATCAGCAAGCTTAGGAAATCTACTGGTCCTCGTCCTTGGAAGAGCTGGCGATGAGTTTGGCGTCACTAGGAAGGAGAGCGCAGAGAAAGAGTCTCGGAAGGCCTTTTAAACTCCGAAGCAGTGTTACCACCAGACGAAGCTGTGACAAGCAGGGAACAGACGTGAGGGAGTTAGAAATCAAGCTTCAAAAAAAATATACAAAGTGTGGCTGCTGCTGTCTTACCTCCCCTGGTTCCTGCCGGCTGATTATTTTCCCGCACCAAAAGTTGCATTGTCGAGCAGTAGCTTGGTTCCTAGGCCCTGCTTGCGAGGACCCCTCATAATTGTCATCGCACTTTCCCATTGCATCCTCGATGACTCGCTTCATTGCTCCATAGAGCTCTTCCATGGAGGCTGGGTCCAGCAGGCTGAAGAGTGTGAGAGTTGCGGTAGTCGAACCTGTCAGGCTCGAGTCAACGCTGGATTCCCGTGATGACGATGAAGAAGCAGTATTGGGCGCTTTTGCAGGCTCCTCTGCTTCCTCGCTGGAACTCTGTATAGGAGCTATCAGTTCATCGCGGTCGTGTCCAGTCAGTGCCTCAAACTCAGCATTGCAGTCAATGAATCTCCCGTCAATCTTGACTGCCGCCAGAGCAACTCCACATTGCTGAAAGACACATTGGTAATCCACATCGCCTTCGCTGTCAACGTCAAGGGGAGAAGACTTTGCTGGTTTGGCCTTCGTGGCAACAGCTGTTTCTTGGCCACCAGGTTGCCCTTTGGTTAGTACTTCATTTACCTTAGTGATGCTTTTTCGCAATTCCTGATTCTCTGTATCGAAATGTGAGTTTGCGTGCTGAAGTTGCTTGATGTAATCCACAACACTCGCCAATGTAGTATGCCTCGAAAGTTTGTCTGAATCAGGGTGCACATTGGCTTCAATCAGAATATCTCGGAGAGTGCCTAACAGCGTTGATATTTGAATAGACCTTTGCTGCTCTTTCAGATTTCTATCAACACGCTTTCGCTCATCTTCTGAAACCACCGGCGGTGCAACAGCAGCAGCAGGTTCAGCTGATGGAGTTCGTGTTCGCTTTCTAGTCCCATTAGAAGCTGCGGTTCTTCTCGGAAGTATCAGGCTGTCTCCTCCCTGTGCCCTCGCTGCATTTTGAGTTGCCTGAAGCAGCGAGGGTGATATTGCCGGTGCCAGCTGCGGTGGGCAATGTGTTGCTGGAGCTGGAAACATGTGAGGCATTGCAGAGCCAGCAACCGCTGCTTGACTGGCCATGTATTGCTGATAGGTCGCATGCACTGCTGCAGTAGCGACCGAGGAAGCTGGATGACTGGATTCCATTCCTCTTCCTGCGTCACCTTGCGCGATCCCTTGAGGACGTTGCGTATCCATTGCGTGGTTGTTATGTTGATTGATTTCGTCCTCTCTCCTACTCTTATTGCACTCGTTGTTGGGTATCAGCTGCGAACGATGTGATTTTCATTGTTTAATTTTGTGAAAGTGGAGTTTCTGTGGCATTCGATTTCGTGTACGTACTCATACTGCCCTCAGTCCACGAGGTCGGATTACACTTAGCTACGAAATCACGTCATTCTTATTGTCGTCTTTTGATTGGGCCACGGAGGAAACGTCAGATTAGGTCATGCGAATTCCATTTCATTTTTCTCCCGACACAAAATTGATGGGAAAGCATACGAACGTGTGTGGGAGTGGAGAACACGAGTTCAGAGAGGGTCTCAAACAGACAGGGCTACGAATGGTCTAATACTCTGCTCTTGGCCAAACACGGAGGGAGACTTTGGTCTATCGCGATGGTACTTATGATGGACGAACACAGCAGTAACTATTGCACATGCTGCTGCGACCATTAACGCTTTTAAAAACCACTCTCGGTGACGCTCGGCGACACGCAGACAACCTTCTGGGGTGTCAGGTTGACGTATTGTTTCTTGTAGCTGCCCGATAAAAGCGTTCTTAGTCTTGTAACCCGACGAATGTAACCCCCCCCCCCCCCTCTGGAAATATAACTGGGACACAAAAGGCATCAAAGCGATGAGTTGCCGACTCTGAGCTGACTACAGAGTCTAGTAGCCAACCTCTAGACACAGCAAACGGAAAACGCTGCCATCTGATGCTATTAGAGATAAGTTTTCGATCTATCTTATGCGTGCATCGTTCGTGGCACCATTGGATTGGAAGTCAGCTGAAGTCC
The DNA here is from genome assembly GCA_032274145.1 of Herpochondria borealis. NCBI lineage: Eukaryota > Rhodophyta > Florideophyceae > Ceramiales > Ceramiaceae > Herpochondria > Herpochondria borealis. The sequence goes on along the minus strand of JAVCKV010465346.1, from coordinate 2,043 downwards.
CCTTTGGAAGTTTAGAAGTGGAAGGCATCGGGTTCTCATTGGGTGTTCCTACACCTATACCATTGGCATAGGGTCGTGGTGATCTTCTGTTAGTGTTCCTCATCGCGCATTGAATACCAGGTGCAGTCCCCCCTGCATTGCAGGTAGTTTTGCAGGTAGTTTTGTGGAAGGCATCAGATTCTCATGGGGTGCCTGGCATTGAGAAGGCTGGCCCAAGACAAGAAGTGCTGGTGGGGTCATCACCGAAGGGTGCTTTTTTAAAAGGGAAGGCATCGGATTCTCATCGGCGCCCTTGTGCTCGTTCGTTGTCTGTGCTGTTCCACTCTAGGAATCCAGTCGTTTACCACGTAGAGGGCATTCAGCCACCACGACTCGTTTTTTAGGGGAATTTTGGAGCAACCTAAGGATGCAACGAAAGTCCAAATTAGGTCACTTTTAATTGTTTTAGGTCAACCAATCTGGTTGAATGTGGAAAGGCATCAAAGTGACCTAATTTGGAGTTTCGGCTGTTACATATTCAACTTGAAAAAAAGAGCTTCGAATTCCGAATCATTGTTTCGAAATACGAAATATTAAATAGGCAAGCTATTCTCTTTAATATATAATAGATGTCTACGCGATTTTCGAATACAGAAATTCGGCAGAAACTGCTAGTGGTACCTTCTATTGACTCTCAATGGACCGGAAGTGGTTGCCAGACCTACGAACCACATGAACTTTTCATCTGCGAGCCTTCACTTGAACAACTATGATTTAAAATGTTGCATGGGTTCTCTGGTAGGGTGAATGAATCCAATCGCACATGCACCATTCGGCGCGCGTCTGCTCTCGTGTCGTCTCGTCACGCTGTGACACTCTAGCAACGAGGGCAACGTACTCTATCGAGTACGATTATGCAGAAAGGTAACGAGTGATAACTATTATAAATACAGTCTATTATGTTGAAGCCTTCTTCTTGCGCTTCTGCGCCAAATCTGAGAAGTAGGTTTTGATCTCAGACACTTACAAACAAGCCTCAACCATCCTCTATGGGAGGAGCATTCGAGTTCCGGAATCATTCGAAGAATGGGACGCTCGAATCGGAAAGCCTGTAAGTGGATCGTGGATCCGCCCCACGTGGCCACCTCCCCATCAGTTGGAGTTGAATGCTCCATTGAAGAAAGCCTTCATGGAGCAGAACGGATTGAAAACATTTGGTCGTCCTGCTGGTGGTGGAGCTGCTGATGGTGGTGGTGGAGCTGCTGATGGTGGTGGTGGTGCTGCTCTTGGTGGTGGTGGTGCCGGTGTCTGATGTGGGCTTGAATTTTTTTGTATCGTGTTGAGTAGTCATACAGCTGTGGGTGGAGATGGGATGCATTTGGGTGATCGCCCATCTTAGGTCAGTTGTACAGTAACTAGACTACTCTTTTCCCAAAAATAGTTTTTGTCTACTATAGTATCGTACTGTACTGCCCAGGCTACCGTATGTTTACATGTTTGCGACCAACAACCATGGTCGACCGCAGTCGGCCGTGGTCAGCCTCGGTGGACCACGGTGGACCACGGTCAACTAGTAGATTGTCCAGTGAGAGTTGCCAGATTTTGGAGAAACTGGTACACTATGTAGAAGACATAGGTACAGTACCTCGCACCCTATCATGTTCATCAGGACGGAGTAACTATGTACGGTATGTGCTAGTCAGGTCCCACCAGATTGCCTACAACACATTTTTACCCCAGATCCTGGTTGACCGTGGCCCACCATGGCATATCGTTTGGCCTCCTTTTCGTAATTCCTGAACCATGTATCTTTCACAGAGAACAATGAACTAAAGTTACTCAGGTAGCATACTTCTTCGTTTAGGCTTATGCTTGGGTTTCGAATATTACCTGTTTCTTATTGGTTTGTGAAACATTGTATTTGTCGCCAGTATGCTCACAACCTTTCATGGATCTTACTTACGCAGCCGACCGTTGGGGTCATTTAGTGCTTTTTGCACCCTTCAGACTGTCAGTTAGTGATTTTTCTCGTTTATTTTCCAGTGTACTGAACTGCGGAGCTTG
>JAVCKV010465235.1:0-12016 GCA_032274145.1 Herpochondria borealis | reverse complement strand
TGATTTTTCTAAAAACATAACTACCTGATTGTCAACTATCGTTTTATTTTTACCCGTGATTCGCATGACTCATGTTTACCAAAAAATTGCTAAGCTATTAGTTGAACGTATATTTTTCATTTAATTTACTTCCTAGTTCCATTATATCTTCCATCCTTGCCGTTGATGCAATCCAATCCTCAGGGATACCATTCAACCCATAATAAATTCCAGCTAAGCCTCCAGTAATCGCCGCTGAAGTATCCGTATCATGACCTATGTTAATTATGGAAAGAATGGTTTCTTCATAATTCTCTTTATTCAAGAAGAACCAAATACTAGACTCCAGAACTTCAATAACGTATCCACCTGATTTCAGGTCATCAATATTAGTTTCTCGAATATCATTTTGAATTAACCTTTCGAAATGTTCTCTTTCTAAAATTGAAAATTCCATTTCATTCCAAAATTTTAAAATCTCGTTTCTCATTTCAGAATATGCAACTTCTTTATCTTTTCCTAACAATATTTTTTCAGCTAGCTTAAGATATATCAAACAACTCATAGCAGCGCGGATATGTCTATGAGTCAGGGCTGAGGTTTCCCATATTATCTCAAACTGTTCTTTAATCTCTCTACCTTTTATGTAAAACAATAATGGAATAATTCGCATTAGTGAACCATTTCCATTATCAAATTCATTTCCATAATACTTTTGCATTTTCAATTCCTTTAAATCATCTTCTTCTATAATTTTTTGAAGTCTTGTGATTGCTTTAGAGGTAGTCATTCCTATATCAAATAGGTTTCCTCTTGCTGACCAATAAGCTTCGTTTTTCCATTTGATGAATTTTTTAGCCATATCTGCTAAATCGTATCCTGAGATTAATGACTCGGCTAAGCAGAAAGTCAATGAGCTATCATCTGACCAAGTTCCTTTTGGTTGATTATATGTTCCATAGCCTATCATTCCTTTCGCAGGATCTGCTTTCATCGCTTCCCTCGAACTAAATTCAAAAGGCACTCCTACCGCATCTCCAATTGCCACTCCAAAAAGTGCATCAACAACTTTATTTGATTTCATCTATCTAATTTTAACTTTCATTCCTTTATTCTCCAAATATACAATTTGTCTTCGGAATTCAAATCTTCTACCAGACCTCAAATTTTTCAAAAATATAAACCTAACCAAAACACAAAAAGGCACCAGATGTTACATCTGGTGCCTTTTTACCAACTAATTGCTAAGCTATTAGTTGAACGTATATTAGTACTACTGATCGTTCATTACCGTCAGTAAGTAATCATTTTCTTTTACAAAATAGGCACTATTTTCCGTGGTTTCCATTTCATCAAGAAAAGCTGCAGGAAATTCATTTTGAGCAGCAGTCGAAGTCATCTCTGTATCTGCAAAGAAGACATTCCATACCAATATGTAAGCGAGGATGTTTAATGCGAAGGGCGTAATGAATAGTAAGTTTTGTTTGATCATGATTTTGGTAGCTTTAGTAATGTTTTTAACTAGTTTTGTACAAAAAAAAATCTCTGTACACCAAAAGTATTAACGATATTATCCATACTAAAATCTTTTTGATTGAATTAACCATTTCTTCATATTCGCTAATTTTAGATTTAACATTGAGTTAACTTAGCGTGTTCACCAAACACAAAAAGAGCCACCAGCTGTAACAACTGGTGGCTCTTTTTGAGAAATAATTTCTTATTAGTACTACTGATCGTTCATTGCCGTCAGTAAGTGATCGTTTTCTTTTATAATATAAGCACCATCTTCTGTGGTTTCCATTTCTTCAAGGAAAGCTGCTGGAACTTCGTTTTGAACAGCAGTAGAAGTCGCCTCTGTCTCTGCGAAGAAGACATTCCATACCAATACGTAAGCGAGAATGTTTAATGCGAAGGGTGCGATGAATCCGATGTTTTGCTTAGTCATGATGATATGATTTTGGTTAAGGATGTTTTTCTTAGTATTATTAAATGGTTAATTATCTAATGCTTTTTGTCTTAGATATATTCTCTCTTATGCAAAATTCTTACCGGAATTAACCAACTTCCCACATATAACCTTTGGACTTAATGGGTTTTTAGGGTTTTTTATTCTAAATAATTTTATTTTTAATATATAATTATCTGTTTTACAAGTCAGTGAAAATGACCTTATTTTTATCACTATCTGATATACAGACCATTATACATGACATGCTTTTTTATTTAAAATTCTTAATTATTTTACTAAAATTTCTCTTTTATTTTTTTTTAACCCCTAATCTACTATTGAAGTTGTTTTAAGTTATTTCCTATGTCTCCGGCTAAGTCATTGATCCCCAATACTTCAGCTTTTTTTCGTCACCGTAGCTTAGGCTACGAAACTCAAAAAGAGCTTCGTCTTGAGAATCAAGCACTTGGCCGCGCCTCTAGGAGATAACTTTAAACAGCTTCATTGACTCATTTTGTTCATTTCCACTTTCAGAGGCTAAAACCCCATTTTATCAAAAAAAATAGGACTTCTGCCTAGGACTTGGAGATGGAAACCTCTAGTAATAAACTATTATTCATTTGGTCAAATAAATAAATTTACCGCCAGAACAACTGGGACCACTAAATAAGAGCTTGGTCCATTTAATTTTTCGTTGTTACTTATAAGGTAAATCCCTAACGAAAAAAGGGCAACCTGAAACCAGGCTACCCTTCCGCAAAAACATTTCTAAATCTAACCAACTTATCTAATTCACTTCCACCTTATGCCTTTTAATATGGAAATCCTCCAACTTAGGTAAGGTGACTAGCAATACACCATTTTCATACTTCGCTCCGATATTCTCCCCATCCGTTCCTTCCGGCAATTCAAACCGACGCTTGAAACCACCAGGACTAAACTCCTGCCGACGCCAGTATTGGTTGTCCTCCCCTTCTTCCTTTTGCGCATCTGTCTTGATAATGAGCACTCCATCCGCTATGGCAAGCTGGAAGGCTTCTTTCGACAATCCGGGCGCATATACAAATAGTTCGTACTTATCGTCCTCCTCCCGAACATTTACTGGTGGATGATTCCAGGCACCACCAAAACTTCTCATCCCGTGGAGCTTTCTTTTAAATTCTTCTTTAGCACCCCAATGGCCATGACCTCTTCGATGATCTCTTCTTCTATTTTCAAATTTTTGACACATAATAATTAATTTTAATTTTTTAAAATTCGTACATTTTTGGCAGCACAATCCCAGGCCCTAAAGTAGAGCTTCCGCCCACAAGGCTTTCGGTAGGATTAGAAATCGTCCTAAAAATGTACAATAATTGAGTGAAATTCGTAGCCGAGTAGATCCTCGGCTACCTAATATTTTGAATTCGTATTAAAGGATTTCCTTTCCCTTATCGAACTTCTACAAATCGGTAATCTGGTCTTCTTCCTGAGCGGTTGTTCGCTCTAGAGTGCTCCGCATAAAAAAGCGGCTCGTCTCTAGACTCCCAATTGGGCAAGTCGTGATTGTATTGTCTTCTTCCGTAATGATCATCCACCAAGGCGGACTTAAGCCCTCTGAAAAAGAGGTACGGGATACTGATTAAAGCGGCCAGAAAAAAGGCGGCTACAAATACTTTCGCTACTACAAAGAACAAGATGATTCCTATTGAGAAGGCAAATATCTTTTTGAATGGTCGTCGCATATTTTTAGATTTTAGATTTTTAATAATTGGGTTTAATACTTTCGCAGAATCCGGTTTTCTGCGCTTTATATTTAGGTAGACGTTGGGGATTTTATTTTACTTTAAATTTTTTGCTTTATTTTTAAATATTTTTTTTACTTAGGTAGAAGGTAGAAAATTGGCGTTCCGCCAAGTGTATTTTTTCACCGCTAAGGCGCAAAGGTTCGCAACGTTAAATTTATGGAAAGTAACTTCGTTGACAGACTCAAGACAAGCCTTTGCGCCGTTGCGGTTATCGCACGAACTGCTACGTTTTCAATTTTCAATTAAATTCACCGCCGCCCACAGCGTTCTTTCCAACGGTTTTTAAACTCCGCTCTTTCTTCCTCTGTCATATTTATCCATTTCTCCTTCCATACTCTTTTCTTGCCTCGCATTTTCTTTCCCATACGGCCACCTCTAAATCCGCCCGTCAATAAACGAACAAGACAAAGCAAACCTATAGCTTCCCAAAATCTGATTGGACGGGTATTGAGTATATTAGGAATTATGGCATTCCACAACAACATTACGACAGTACCTATCACCGTTGCAAAGACGATAACAGCAGCAAGAACAAAGAAAATTTTCTTCACCTTACGCTTCTTTTTAAAAGGATTTTTTTCGTTGTACATGATATTGTGAATTATGTTTTTTTCTAATTTAGAAGTCCGACCAAATTTGAGTGCGAACCAAGCTTAGTCACCATCTCTAAACTCCTCATACAAAGCCTCTAACCTTTTTCTTAAGTGTTGAACCGCGTACCGTTTTCTTGAAATCAGGGTCTTTATATTCTCTCCCGTTCGGTCTGCTATTTGCTGAAAGGTTTGATCTTCTAATTCATTCCAGATAAAAACATCTCTTTGGTTTTCTGGTAGTTCATCCAACGCTTCAAAGAGCTCTTCCCAAAAAAGTTCTTTTAGATTTTCTTCTTCCGGACTCGGCGTATCTGCCATTAAGATGTCTTTCAGATAAAGATCCCCTTCGTCATTTCCATAGGACTGATCTTCTATCAAGGCTGGCTTCTTTTTTCGATAATCGTCTGTCAGTCTGTTTCGCGCAACCCGATACAACCAGGCACTGATCTGCTCAATAGAATCAATATTACCAACACGACTGAGCTGGTACCACACATCCTGAAGTATATCTTCCGCATCTGCAGGGTTAGACACACGGCCACGAATAAAACCGAATAGCTTTCGATTGTATTCCTTGATGACTCCTGTAATGGTTCGCTGCTCTTTTTCCATCATTTGTTGTGGCATTTTTTGCCTATCGTTTTGCGTCCTTTCCTATGTAGACGGACGAGGATTTAGATTACTTTAAAAAAAATCACTTTTTTTGAAATATGATTTAGTGTAGTATAATTGATGGCGTTCCGCCATTATATTTTTTTCACCGCAAAGGCACAAAGAAGCGCAACGTTAACGCCCTTTCAGCTAAAAAATGCAGTGCCTTTGTTCCCTTGCGCTTAGATTAATTCATTTGACCAAATAAACAAAACAATACTAAGTAACACAATCTAGATGCTTTAGGATTATAAACTGGGAATTTATGGATGGGAGTCGATAGAAAATAGATGAAAGGAGAGGGATCGCTATATATTTATTATCAGCGCGTATCTCCAGTTCTTAAAAGGTAGAGCCTACAATCTACTGGGCTAACTAACAAACCTCGGGTGGATGCCCCAGGCTATGGAATCTGAGGCCTGCAGCCTCTCCACAATAAAAAAACATTGTAACTATTCAGCAGTTGGCTTCCCAATAATGCGTTAGATGCCTATTGCTAAAAGCCAGATATTGAACAGTTACAAAATATTTCCAATTAGAACTAAGCAAGTCCAAGCTTCTCCATCAACCATTCCCTCTCCGCCAACCATTTCGTCCGCTCCATTGCGACTTTCAATTTCAGCAAGGCCTTCTTATCCCGCTTCCCTTCCTGCATGATTTTTCGAACAAAGCGAATCAGATTCAGGTTATTTTCCCGATGATAACCGATGTCCTTTTGACGGCGGAGATAACCCGCAAAGGAATCAAGAAGGGATTCCAGGGCATTGTATTCATCCAGCTCGAAGTAACTTTTGAGCAGCATTCTTCTCGCTTCCAAGTTATTGAGCACATCTTTGAACTCGACTTGTAGTAGTAATGGCATAGCAGATTTGTATTTCTGTTGTTGGAAATAAAAATAGGCCAGATTGTAGCGCCAGGTATTTTCCCGTTCGCGGGGGTGGAGATGTTTTTTGTATTCTTCGATAAATTCTTCGACCCAGTCATTTTCCGAAAGGGCCATACCTAGGCGAGTGATATTTTTATAAGTAAAAGAAGAGAAAATACCTTTTTGCAAGAGGACGCCATTGGCTAGTGCGGAACGAAACAGCTCGAAGGCTTCCCGAACGAAGTGGCGCTCTCCAGCATTCATTCTACGGATACAGTAATTGATGGCGAGCAAATAAAAACCAGACATTTCTAGAGAGGGAAACAGTTGCCAGTTTTCAGCAATTAAGTTTTTAAGTTTTTGAAAATGCAATTCCGAATTTAGAAGATCATCCTGTTCTAGGCATTCAATGGATTTATAGCCATGATAATATAAGCTTACAACTGGTATTTCTTCATAGCCCCCTTCGGCAATAAAATCGAGAACCTGTCTTAATAGTTTCAAATCATAGACCTGCTCGGATAAGGTTCGATGGGATTGAATTTGAGTACAGAGTCGAAGTATTCCGGAGATATATGAAACGGTTAGTTGGTCTGCCACATTTTTAAAATTCATTTCTCCGGTGCGGCGTTGGGACATTGTGTAGAGCAGGCCTTCTAGTTCCAGTTGATATTTTTGAGTATAAAAAGCACCATCCCGATATGGACTTTTATCTAACAATATATTTGCAGAAGACCATTCTTTTTCAAAAAAGACGGGCAAGTCTTTTTCCCGTAAGGATTTGTAAAAATATTGTTGTGATGAAATTGTATCCTTTTCTAATTCTAACTGAATCAGGTATTTCTTCACCAGCTTCAGCAGAACAGAAGTGGTATGCCTCAATCGTTTTTCTGTAAAGGCTTCTTTGGGATAAACCGCTTTAAAAACCTTCTTTCTATCCAAATCCGACAGGGCAAGCTTCTTGATTGCAGGTTCTAAATAACTAAACAACTGCACCACATCTTCTCGTTGATTAAAGTAAGGAGATTGTACAAATTTTCGGAATTCCCGCCAATCTCGTTTGGAAAAGCGTTTTAGAAACAGAATTAGGTTGGTTTTCTGCATACAAATTTATTATTTTTCGTTGACAAATGTAATCATAAAGTATTGATTATCAATTATATTTTTAGATTTAATAAATTATAAATGTGAAATTCTGTTTTTGAAAATGGTTGAATAATTTTGGACTTTTGAATTATCAATTGATTGACTACAGAAAACTAAGCTAAACTAAAATCGCCAACAAGGGCTGAGCAACAAAACGTAAATAACAAAGATCATGAATAAGAAAATCATAAACCTCTACCTCCTTGCTTTTATTCTCCCCCTTCTGTCTTTCGCACAAGGCTGGGAACGAACCTATGACATCGGATTAAATGAAACCATCAATGCCATAGACCACACTTCGGATGGAGGCCTCATTTTGGCGGGATCTTTAAATACTAGTCTAGATGCAAATGTTAACCAAGATGATCTGAATACTACTTTTCTATACAAAACAGATGCGCTGGGAAATGTGGAATGGGAATATTATGATGAGACACATGTTAGCCGAACTATTGAGGTCCGAGATGTCGTTGCCACTTTTGATGGAAATTATCTTTACTGCTTCGACTATGGCCATTTGGGGGATAGTTCAGCCTTACAAAAAATAGGATCTGACGGAACCTTAATCTGGGAACTTGACTACTCCAATACGCTCTTTTTCGAAAATGTTCAAAAGATAGAAAAAACACTAGATGGCAATTACATAATACTAGGATCGAATGCAAGTTTTTTTGAAGGTACCTCTTATGCTAAAATTGACCCGGACGGCAATATAATATGGGAATATCAATACATTGATAGCAACCAAATCATAGTTCCAGTTGATATTATAGCTACAAGCAATGGCGAATATCTCCTCCTTTCCAAAATCGGAGGAATAAATCTTTTTATAGCTCGTCTCGATTCTGACGGCAATTCTCTTTGGCAACAAACCATCAATAACTATCCGGGTGGGCAAGACGAAACCCCACAAAATATTATTGAGCTGGACAATGGTAACTTTGTTATCACTGGTAGTCACTACTATGTTTCTTTTAGCAAATTACTATTTATATTAATCATAGATCCAATGGGAAATCAACTTTCTATTCAAGAATATTACAGCTCTAATCAAAATACCATTCCACGCGGTTTGCAACCAACAGATGAAGGCGGCTTTGCCATCGTAGGGGAAAGCAAAAACCCTGGTCTTCCTAATGAGCTTTTCTTAGTCGGATTTGATTCTATCGGAAATGAACTTTGGCAAAACACCTATGGAAGAAGTAGTTCAGAGTACAACTATTTTTTATTGGCAACTCCCGACAAAGGATTCCTCCTTGGAGGTTCTAGTCACAATTTAGACTCCACTTTTGATGGTTACCTCGTCAAAACGGATAGCATAGGAATTAGCTCTACCAACATATTACTAGGAAAAGTATACTTTGATGAAAGTCTAAACTGCACAGCGGAACCCTCTGAGGCTGGGTTGAATGGTTGGTTAGTAACAGCGACAAAAGACAATATTCAATACTCTACGCTTACAGATAGCTTAGGAAATTTTGACATGGGCGTTGATACGGGAATATACATTCTAAGCTCCTACCCTATTTCAGATTATTGGAATTTCTGTAACAATAACACCACAATAAACTTCACGGATATCTACCAAACGGCCAATCAAGACATTGGAGCTCAGGCGCTCTTCGATTGTTCGTTACTAGACGTCTCTATTGGCACCAATATCTTAAGAAGATGTTTTGACAATACCTACTACATCAATTATTGTAACCATGGTACTGTAACGGCGGAAGAAGCCTACATAGAAATCACGCTCGATCACGACATGATCTACCAAAGTGCCACTGCTCCTTTGATTAACCAGGTGGATAATTTGCTCACTTTTGACCTCGGAGATATCGCAATTGGAGAATGTGGCAATTTTCAAATAAATATATTGCTAGGAGACTCAATCACCTGCGATTCGATTCCTCTGGGGGCCACACATTGTGTAACTGCGCACATCTATCCTGATCCTATTTGCTTGCCTACTAATAGTTGGTCGGGAGCTAGTATCGAAGTCGATGCAATTTGTGAAGGTGACTCAATTTCCTTCTTCATTCAGAATATAGGCAATGCGGCGACCAGCACTAATCTGGGTTTCATTATCATAGAAGACGATGTTGTTTTATTAAATGGAAATTACGACGACCTCCTTCCGAATCAGGCAGAAACTATTAGAGTGGCCACCAACGGCTCCTTCTTCCGATTAGAGGCAGAGCAGGAACCCAATCATCCAGGTATGAATATGCCAAATGTAAGTGTGGAAGGATGTGGAGATAGCAATTCAATATTCAATTGGGGATTCACCAATATTCATCCGCAGAACGATGGGAATTCTTTTATTGACATTGACTGTCGGGAGAATATTGGCTCCTATGATCCGAATGACAAAACGGGCTTCCCGCTTGGTCGTGATGATGAACATTACATTGATCCGGGCCAGAATATCGAGTACTTGATTCGTTTTCAAAACACAGGAACGGATACTGCCTTTACGGTTGTGATCATAGATACGCTGAGTAGTTTATTAGATATTGCTTCTGTTCGTCCGGGCGCTTCTAGCCATCCTTATTCCTTTGATATTTCGGGAGGAAATATTCTGAATTTCACCTTTGATGACATTATGTTGCCGGATAGCAATGTCAACCTAGCAGGATCGAATGGCTTTGTAAAATTCAGAATAGATCAGAAAGTGAATTTACCATTGGAGAGTGAAATTAATAATACCGCTGCTATTTATTTTGATTTCAATCCGCCGGTAATCACCAATACTACTTTACATACTGTTGGTATTCCTCTAATCATTTCGGCGTTTGTAGATCAGGTACTTGGCCAAGTCAACAAAGTGAAAGTTTATCCGAATCCTGTTGGGAATATCGCCCATTTCAAGTTGAAAGACATAAGGGCTACGGATAGTATTTTTGAATTGTATAATGCAATTGGGCAACCTTTGCGCCGACAAATTTTCAGTGGAGAAAGTTTTGATTTTGAACGAGGGAATTTAGGTAAGGGCGTTTACTTTTTCCGTATTGAAAACTCAGGGGCATTGATTGGGACTGGGAAGTTGGTGGTGGAGTAATAAATTTTCTTTACCGCAAGGATTTTGTGCTATTGATGCTCCTCGCTTCGCTCGAAGGATTTTATTGAACCACAAAGGTCACAAAGGAACACAAAGGTCTTTTCAAAAGAAAAGGAATGCAAAGCATTGTTTTCTTTTGTCTTTGTGACCCTTTGTTTCCGTTGTGGTTAATTAATCGCGATTTGCGAAAGCAAAGAGCAATACATTTTGAACCTGATCTTTTTCCTGCACCCAATTTGTTTTACACTCTTTTGATTTCCATTTTCATTTTGATTGAAACACACTATTTGGAATACTCCCTCCTCAACGAAACAAAGTAAGATCTCCAGACAACAACTCTCTTACACCATCCAGATATTCAACCTCCAGCATATAAGTATAAACCCCAACCTGCGCCTCTTCCCCTTTCACGTTGCCATCCCAGCCCTCGTAATTTTGAAAATTAATGATACTCTGATTTCTAAATACCAAACCACCCCATCTATTAAAAATAGAAAAATTACTAACTTCTGCTACAGATACTGCCGGATAGAAGCGGAAGAAATCATTGACGCCATTGCCATCTGGAGAGAAAGCATTTGGAACGAAAATCGAATAATTCGGCAGCACATTGATGTCCATGGTATCTCGTAAAATGCAACCGAAAGGATTGCTGACTTCTAGGTAAACCCTCGTTGAAACAAATGGCTGATAATCCAAGAGCACAACTTCTTCTCCCAAAACATCCCCCATCTCATCAATCCATAAAAACTCGGTAAAACCACTGTCGTAAAAAGAAGGAACCAGATTCAGCGATTCTCCCAACTTTATCGAAACGGAAGGAGGTAGATCCAAACCTATTCCAAAAGAAAAATGAGACAAATCTAAAACAACCAGGCTATCGCATCCTCGAAAATTCATTACAACAGTGTCATAAACCCCTGCTTCTAACAATTCTTTCCCGAAGAACAAATAAGCTTCGTTTTCGCAAATCACATCTTCAAAATAAAAAGTATCGCCTTGAATCACTTCCAGAGATAGTTGCACAATGGAATCACAGCCATCAGAGGCGAGTAGCAATCCCTCATACATACCGGATTCTGAAAGCGTATCTGTTCCTAGCAAATAATAATCATTTTCACAGATACGCTCTTCTATCGTCGCATAATATGGAGGTATTAACAATGGATAAGTTACAGAAAGCTCGCAATCATCCGGACCTATAATAAAGACTTGGTAATTACCTTCTGTATTAGTGTTGGGATCTAAGTATAGGCTAGCATTTGTTTCTCCCACCAATGCTATCCCATCCTGATACCATTGATAAGTATTAGCTGGATCATCGGCCACTTCCAGTATTAAATCCTCTTCGCAAATCGCTCCGATGGTATTCAGGGGCGCTGTTCCAAAACTAGAAACCTCTGCCAAGGTTAAGCGGTCTACATAAAAATAGGGATCTAAAAGGTAATTTTGATTCAGCGCACAACTGGGGCCAAGTACAATTACCTCATAGGCTTCTTGCGCTACAAATTCAAAAACAACATTTACCCATTCATTAGAACCACTTACATATTGCTCCCCCAACTCCGTATAACCATTTGTATTTGTTGGGCAACCGATGGTCACATTATTTCCAGTACCAAAAGGCAAATTATTACAATCCGAAGAAGCAAAAAGAAGCGCATAACGGGGTTCGGGGGCTCTCGGGCCTGCTCCTGCGCTTCCGAAGTCGACGCCCCAAAGAAGGCTTCCCGCTCCGGTGCATCTCTCTGAGCGTCTCGGAGATACGTATCTTGGGCATTCACAAGACTAACGCGAGAGTTGGAATCATAAAAACGGGACGCAAAGCGCGTCGTCTCATCAACCGATTCGGACCACAAATTGACAAAATCCATCACCTCTTCGCCGCTCGTCACTTCAAAGCATTCACTGGAAGAAGACAGCCGGGGCATGACACCCGCAAGGGCTGGATTGAGAGGATGATTATTATTATTCTGCTGTTTGGAG